>JANAVB010017398.1:3689682-3756500 GCA_029216955.1 Iris pallida | reverse complement strand
AACTTGATTTTTTAGGACCTACAAAACCGCCTTCAAAGTTTTTGAAAGTTGAATTTATTCAAAGTTCGAAATACTTTGAATTTCAAATTTTAAAATCAAGTTACACATGAGCTGTCTGCGCAATTGGATGAGTGATCCGACTTTTTCGGCGCAGTCTAAGGCAGCCGTTACTCTTTGAAAAACTATAAATAGTTCTCAATATTCATTTCATTCTTTACTTTGCTTTTGCGATTTAAGAGAGAAGTCTCGAGCCTATTCCTCCTTTTCTCCATCGAATCTCCATGGCTCCCAAGCGTTCTTCCGCCGGCCAAAGGCAAGGCCCCCGCCGAGCCTTCGGCTAGGTTGTACGACGTCCTTCTCGATATGAGACTGCGCATCCTGCGTTGCAAGGTAGAGGACTCAATCGAAACTTTTTAGAGTTTTTTTGACTTCACTGATCTTCAAAATCAATCTCTTTTTAGAGATGTGATCATATTGCGCCACCCCTTTTTAGGGTCTTGGTTGCACGAACTATTTTATTCTTCATTTTTATGAAGAATAACTTCTTGCACAATCGGTTGAACTGCGCTGGCAAAAGTCAGCGCAACCTGTTAATTCGCGCAAGATTGCCAACGCAATCTGATGCTGCACAAACTGATGGTTGCACAATCTGATGGATGCACAATCTGATGGTTGCGCAGTCTGATGGTAGCATCCTTGATTTTTTCTTGTGCTGAATTTTTGTTTTCTCTGTTTGATGCAGTTGACACCAGAGAAGATCCTGGGTATGAGAACTTTGTAGGAACTCTTTCGGAATCGAAATTCAAAGAGGACCTGTCCCATGTGCACTATCCACAGTATGATCTGCCAGCTTCCCGCCAAGCTATCTTGGTGACCCAAGATAACGAAACTCTGTTATGTCTGATGAATGGGCAACCTTTGGAGTCGGCAGATGCCGTCATTCACAAGAAACCCCTATTTCTGTTTGGTGAAGCTTTTGAGAAGAGCTCTCAGCCGAAGCCACGGATGGAAGAATGGATTTTCCAACAAAAAGATAAGATAATCTCAATACCAAACGTCTTCCGCTGTCTCCCTTTATCTTGATATGCTCATGCAAGCTATCCGAGGAAAATGGAATAGAATCTCACACCTTTTCAGGATGCCCGTCCAGGAAAGATTTATGTGAAGAAGGGACCTAACAAGAAAGACATGTTCTACAGTTCTTCGGAACGATACAGTATCTTGCTCAGAGGTTTAAAGCCCGGTTGTATTCCGCCGAAAAATTCTTCTTTGTTAATGCCCGTGAGAGTTCCAATATTCGCGAATGAGTTCGCGAAGGTCGAAGGGAAGTATCCAGATCAAGACCTTAGATTAACTGGACTGGTGAATCCAGAATATAAGAGATGGAGTTGTATAGCAAACTGGATTTTGACTAAGTTTGAAGACAAACTTCAGCAGATTAACTTGTATCAAGCAGTACATGCCACTGTTTACGGTTTTGTCCCCAATCCGCATCTATTTCTGGCTCTAGCAGAAAGATACAACTACAGGACAGGGACTTTTATGACTCCCTGCGGAGAGATCGGGTTTGCCCTTCACGAGATGCAGTACATCTCTTACCTGCCGATGGGGGATGCCCCATATGAGGAATTTGTTCCAACTAATGATGAGTTGGACAAACTTAGAAAAGAGAACGCAGCCATGGTAGCACTCTTCGAAGAATTGCTATGTCATTATAAAATCTGCACTTTATTTTACAAAAGTGGTACATCTGGTACCTGCTATTCATCAAAATGGTTGCCTTATCTGTTCCTCAACCATATTGAAGAAAAGAAGACCAAGGAATATGACAATTGCTATTCCGACTTCTTTAAACCACTGAGCAGCACTGAGGTAGTAAAGTTAATGGAGAGAAGTGGTGACTTGGATGTCGAGATCAAGGACGATCATCAATGTCCTCCTCTAAAGAAAGGAGACACTCTCGAGAGTTATTTGAGAGTGGGATATCGATTTATGTCAAAAGAAGCCCAACTGGCAAGTTTTTTGACATATTGGCTCCGCAGATTCGTCGTTCCCGGATCAAGTGCCATAGACCGCTTCCATCGCGGTGTTCTTTTTGCTGCCGTTCGATAGTCTTCGGCTACAAGATGGATCTCTTATCGGCAATGACTTGTAGAATGAACGCCAGTCTCCGTCTGTACGTCAAATTGATGCTGAAAGCTAAGGACGAGAAAGAGTTTCCTCGGCTTGAATTGCCGTATACTTATCTGTTCGGGTGGTTGCTTCTACACCATCCTACTTTGATGGACCCCGACATGGGACCAGTCGGTGGTAGCTTTTTGCGGAGATTCTCCCACAGAAAGTGGAAATACACTTCTTTGAGGGATTACAGATATGCTTTGAACCTTGGCAAAGGATGGAACTTTTATTCCACTCCTCCTCCTGCCGGATATGAACAAATGTCGACCAACATGGTTGACTCAAAGACGCAACCTTTGAGCCGTACAGCTTTTAATTGGTTGCAGACAATTCGTCCATCCCACTTAGTATATCGATTTGAAGAAGAATGCTACTTGGAGCCATATCTTCCCAACCGGTTTGCTCGGCAGTTTGGATATGACCAATTCCACGTAGGTAATGCTATCTCATGCCTACAAGGAAAAGGTTTCTTGATAGGTGGAGCCCGAGCTTGGGCTTATTACAACGCTCGAGATACGAAAGTAACGTTCTCGATGCCGGTGAATAGTAATCATGGCCCTCGTATGCTGTTCACATATTCGGTGTTTTATACATCATCGAACACTTTTGCTGAGAACTTCAATCTTGCGGATAGCTTTGCGTCTGCAACGAGATTGAAGAAGGGAGGAGTCATCATGTCACTTCCAGGTAATGATGAGATGCACGAGCCAGTGGATGCACCCTTAGAAGTTTCGAGGGATGCTATGTTCCCTGAAGAGGTTAACGCGCTACTGCGTGTTTCTTTGAAGGTTGCTAAGTCTCCAGCCAAGAAGAGAAGGAGAGAGGAGCCTTCCGTCCCAGCTGCGAAGAAGAAACTGATCCTGGATCATTCTTCAGAAAAGATTACTACCAGATCTCAATCTCGACAGCTGGCCGAGACAATTCAGTAGGAAGAAGCTGCCACACCGACCTCTGTTCAAAAACAAGTCGAGGCAATAAACGTAGAGAGTCCTGAGAGACCTCTACATAGGAAGAAAATGTTGGTCCGCAGAGGACAAGTTTTGTCTTCGATCGTGATAGACGCTGCAGCGGGACTCACCATGTCCTCTCCCACTCCTGTTTCTGAGGCTGGACATAAAACTCCCAGTCCAGAACAGAGAGCGGAAATTAAGCAGAATGAAGAACTGGACCAGAGAAATGAGGCTGAAGAGCCCAGAGATAATATTGTAGAGGAAGAGCATAATACCGTACGATCTCCTTTGCCAACAGCAGCGGAAATTCATCTTCCTGCCACACCAGGAGCAACCTTTACGGAAGAAGATCATTTGATGATCGAAGCTTTATATGGCTGTGACTTCGGTTATCAAGAAGAAGCTAATCAGGCCACTGATGCTGCTAGTGAAGAGGCTCCTGAAGACAGCGAGAACGAGGATAGTACCTCATCAGAAGCTGCTGATGAGACACAAAATCCGGAAGAGAATATTGAAATCCAGACATCCCCTCGAGACACTCTGACTCCTGAAAAGGAGGCTGAGGTGCCGAGATCTCCGGAGAAGACTGCTGATGAAGAGGTGGATTTGGAGGAAACTCCAGTTGCTGCTCCCAAAGGTATTGTAATGAAATTAGCGATCTTCTTTTAATAAGTAATTTGATAGCTAACATCGTTACTTTTATCCATACAGAACCCGGATCCTCTTCTGCCCCTCCAACATGTATGGACATAGTACTGGCAACGACAATTGCCAGTAGCAGCCGCCATTTATCTTGTGGCTCTGAAGCAGGAAGTAGTCAGGCCATAGCGTCTGAAGCTACTTCTGCTCAGCTAAAGTCTGTTCCTGCAGATGATAAGCTTGTTGCTGGATCCACCCATGGTAAGACTATTTTCACTTTTGATTCTCTTTACCAATAGCCAATGACAGGCAAAGTGACAGTATTTGATTTTACAGAAGAACAACCAGGAGGAGCAACCAGTTCCACTTTGGTTCCCTTATTCAAAGAGCCTGCTGTTCAGATACGAAAAATTGAGCGTCCTGCTGCTTCGTCATCAACAGGAGTAGCTGCGACTCCTAGTGCTCTGGCGATTAATCAGCTTGTCATTCAATCATTCACCAAATGCTTCTTCGAGTCTTTGGGACCTCTGATCAATAGAATGATGGACAAAGAAGACGTTGATTTTTACATGGTTAGAGGTCCGACCTCTTTCTTGGTGAAGGCCATCCGGGAGCAAGGTGATGAGGCTCAGGCCACTCTCCTTGACCATATATTGAATGAGCTGGAAATCTCCATAAAGAACTATAAAGATCTCAACAAAGGGG
The DNA here is from genome assembly GCA_029216955.1 of Iris pallida. Classification (NCBI taxonomy): domain Eukaryota; kingdom Viridiplantae; phylum Streptophyta; class Magnoliopsida; order Asparagales; family Iridaceae; genus Iris; species Iris pallida. The sequence continues at coordinate 3,752,028 of JANAVB010017398.1, read as the reverse complement.
AAGTAGAACCTTTAGTGAGGCAGAGTTTGAACAAATGGCTCAGGCGGCTGCAATTGAAAGAGTGAATCTCCAGAACCTTTTGGATGCCTATACTACTAAATCTGCTGAATATAATTCCAAGTTGGAATCAGTGATCTCAACTTCTGAGAGAAGAGAGAAAAGGATTGCCGAGCTGAGAGTGGAGATTGCTCGTCTCGAAGAGGAACTGGAAAATAAAGTTACAGAGCATCAGACTGCAGTCCAACAAATTGATGCTCAAACTCAGGAAAGAAACAAGTATGTAGCAGCTCATGATGCGGAAATCACTCGCCGAATGGTAACCATGCCCGTTTTTAATGAAGAATCTGGGATGGAAGAGGCCAGGAGGAGAGTGATGGCATCTCGTGAAGAATGGTTGCAGCTTTTGAAACAACAGATTGCTAATCTGATGATGCCTCCGTCTCAGTAGAAAGAACATCTTGTATCTTTTTGTCTTTCTTTATGCTATGTATGTAATGTCTTAAATTTTGATCAATAAAAGATATTTTGTTGTGGCTCTATTATTTCTTGCATATCTTATTCAGATATAAATAATAGCGATAGAAAATATATTCAGAGGTACAGGACATGATATATTTCTTGATAATTTTGTAGAAAATAATTATATTCCGTAAATCTGCTCAGAGGTAATGTGGACGTGGCAAATATATGTTAAATATCATTATTTCAATAGACAACTTAATCAATAATGATAAGCTGCTGGTGTGGATGAACGAGATAAATCGTCAAAATGTTTGAACGAAGCGAATCGTCAGGATGAACGGATGAACCGTCAGGTGATGATGAATGGATGAACCGTCAAATGATAATGAATGAACGGGCGAACCGTCGGATGAATGTGGATGGCATGAACGGGTAAAACCATCAGATGAATTAATGAACGGACGAACCGTCAAATGATGATGATGAATGAACGGATGAACCGTTAAATGATAATGAATGAACGGGCGAACCGTCGGATGAATGTGGATGGCATAAACGGGTAAAACTGTCAGATGAATTAATGAACGGACGAACCGTCAAATGATGATGATGAATGAACGGATGAACCGTCAAATAATGATGAACGGATGAACCGTCAGATGAATGTGTCATTTTATTGTCTTGAGAATCTCTGTTTATAAATAGAACAGAAATCTGGAAGGAATGATCATTTCCACTTTTCAACATAAAGATGTCGTCCGGAGAAGCATCCAAGAAGGCTGAAGTCACCCCAAAGGTTGAGACGGGCACTGAAGAATGTCCTGCTGATCCAGTCCAGCCAAAGCAGACGGAAGCAGGCGAAGGTTCGTCCGCACCCAAACCACTGCGGGATATCCTGGATTTTCTGCTTGAACTAGGGAAGACAGAAGAGGAAGAGACCATGAGAATGGCTGCCTGCAAGTTCCTGGTAGGCTCGAGCAAGGATGTTCACGACTGTTTTACTGATTATGTCTTTGATAAGGATGGCAGTGGTCCGCGTCCCAATGTTGAGAAGGATGATAGTGACCTTCCTTGATATCATGTAACATCATTTATGATGAAATAAAAATCAAACTTTATTTATGAACTGTCTAATCTTATTTACATAAAATCTCTGTTACATTTATACATAATATTTCTTGAGGAATTTGCCATTGATAGGCATCATTGCAACTCGACCATCTAACTCTGAAAGTTGATAGGCTCCATTTGAAAAGCCTTTGCTGACAATGTAAGGTCCTTCCCACTTCGTATCGAACTTGCCTTTGCTCGAGTGAGTCATAGTCATAGGACGTCTTACTGTTAGAACAAGTTATCCTTGCTGAAAGGCTCTGACTTTAACTTTGCGGTTGAAAGTCTTTGAGATGCGAGCTTGATATAATTCAATATGCTGTTGAGCTAATAGCCGCTTTTCATCGAGTTCTTCTAATTCTTGAAGTCGAAGAAGATCATTGTTATCTGTAGTGAGTTCATTAGCAATGGCAATCCTTAAAGAAGGAATTTAAAGTTCCAGAGGAAGAACTGCTTCACAGCCGTACACCAAAGAGAAAGGTGTAAAGCCTGTGGGATTGCGGACCGTAGTTCGATAGGCCCAAAGACATTCACCAAGCTTTTTACTCCAATTTCGTTTGTTAGTAGACACAAACTTCTTAAGGAGCTTGATGATAGTTTTGTTGAAGGCTTTAGCTAAACCATTAGCGGCAGGATTGTAAGCTGTCGAAGCGACATTGTCAATCCGATAATCATCGCAGAATCTTGTGAACTTCTGACTGATGAATTATGATCCATTATCGTGGATAATTCGTCGAGGTATACCAAATCGATAGATGACATGGTGTTTGACGAAATTGATGATGCTGCTGGTCTTGACTTCAGCTAAAGGTATAGCTTCAGCCCATTTTGAGAAGTAGTCGGTTATTGCTAATATGAACCGATGTCCTCTAGAAGAAAAAGGATTGATGGAACCAATGATGTCCATGCCCCAAGCTTCGAAAGGCCAGGAAGCAGCCGTCGGATGTAAGAACTCCGATGGTTGATGAATAAAATCTGCGTGGATTTGACAAGCTCGACATTTCCTCGCATATTCGATGGCATCAGATACCATAGAGGGTCAGTAGTAACCCATGCGTCGGATACGATCCTGTAGCTTAGGACCAGGTTGATGTGCTCTGCAGACACCGTCGTGAGCTTCACGCAATACTTGCTTTGCTTTATCACCAGCTAGACAGCGTAAGAGTAGGCCATCATAAGTCCACCGGTAGAGAGTCTTGGTAGTCTGATTGTAATAGAATCGAAGGGACTGCCGACGAACACTCGTAGCTTCTTTGGGATCTTCAGGGAGTATGTCATGAACTACGAAGTCGATGAAAGGAGTTCTCCAATCTTCACTGATAATATTGACTTCAGTAAGATTACTGAACTCAATATTACGATTGTTTTCGATACAGAATAATTCTCGATTAGAGATGACCACCACCTGTTGTCTTCTGATATGGATGGCTAGGACTGCTGCAAGATTAGCCAAAGCATCTGCCTTAGTATTGCAAGCTCGGCGAACATAGTCGATGAAGAAAGCTTTAAATGATATAGCCATGTTGATTGCTGCTTCAAAGTAAGGCACTAGATCTTGATGGCGAACTTCATAAGTCCCTCTAACCTGGTTAACAACCAGCTTAGAGTCGCCATAGACTTCAAGATATTCGATGTCAAGTTATTTGGCTAGCTGAAGGCCAATTAGTAGAGTATTGTAATCTGCCACATTGTTGGAGCAAGGCTCATCTAGGGAGTAGGCTCTTTGAATAGTTGATCCGTCTGGAGAAACAAGAACAACTCCAACTCCTGCTACAATGGCACCATTGGGTCCGATTCTGGAAGCTTCTTCAAAGAATAGACGCCAAGTAGGAAATTCTTCAGAGATCATATTAGATTCTAATGTCTCATCTGAAATTTTATCATAGAGTTTAGATGTTTCTGGCACAGGATGAGCTACTAAGAAATCTGCCAATGCTTGACCTTTGATAGACTTTTGAGGAACATATACCATGTCATATTGGGCTAGCAGAATGGTCCATGTAGCCAGCCAAGAATTGAGTATGCTGGGCTTTTTTATGAGTACCCGAAGAGGATTAACTCGTGATATGACATGAATAGTTTGGCCAATAATGTAATGCCGAGCCTTTTGAACAGCAAACATAAGAGCTAGGCATTCTTTTTCGACCGGACTATAACGGTGTTCAGCACCAATTATAGTACGACTGAGATAATAGATGGCTTGTTCGTGGCCTTCTTTGTTCTTTTGGGCGAGTAAAGCACCCAATGAATGATCCATAGCACGGACATACATTAAGAATGGTATGCCAGAGATTGGTGGCACCAAGACTGGTGGATTCATGAGGTACCATTTTATGTCGTCAAATTTTTGTTGACATTCTTCGGTCCAATAAACGAAAGATACACCCTTCTTCATGAGTTGAGTGAATGATCTGCAGCGTCCAGACAGATTCGAAATAAATCTCCTGATGTACGTAAGTCGACCTTGGAATCCTCGTAGCTCTTTTAGGTTGCGTGGAGGACGCATCTCTTGAATGGCTTTGATCTTCTCTGGATCCACGTGTATACCCTTAGAGGTAATGACGAAGTCGAGAAATTTGCCACTAGAGACACCCAAGAATGACTTGGTGGGATTCATTTTGAGTTGATGTTGGCGCATGAGATTGAAGATAGTTCTCAAGTCTTGGATGTGATCTTCTTTTTGACGACTTTTGACAGCAATATCATCAACGTAGCATTCAACAGTCTTGCGCAGATGATCTCGAAAGATGGTACTCATGGCTCGTTGATACGTTGCACCAGCATTCTTGAGACCAAACGGCATCACAGTATAACAATAGACTCCACGAGGAGTGCGAAAAGAAGTATGCTTTTCATCTTCAGGATGCATCCGAATCTGATTGTATCCGGAGATCCGTCCATGAAAGATATTCTTTCGAACCCACAGGTATTGTCGATCATGACGTCCGTGATAGGGAGAGGAAATTTATCTTTTGGACATGCTTCATTAAGATCCCTGAAGTCAATGCAGACTCGAACTTTGTCAGTTTTCTTTAGAACTGGGACAACATTAGCTACCCAATCAGGATACTGTTCTTCTCGAATAAAACTACAAGCGATGAGCTTCTTGACTTCATCGTCGATTGCGTCCATCATTTTTGGCTTGAAATGCCGTTGTTGTTGTTTGACCGGTTTTGCATTCGGCAAGATGTTCAGTTTGTGAGTAGCGACTTTAGGATCCAGTCCTGGCATGTCTTCATAACTCCAGGCAAAGACATCAATGTATTCTTTAATCAAAAGAATTAATTCTTGTTTGTCTGCCTCTGGAAGGTTCTTGCTAATGAATATTGGACGAGGTGACCCGCTCTCCCCTACATTAATTTGAACTAATTGATCTTCGGTAGGAGGTTCTCGCTGTTCGAATCGAAGTTCCTACTGGGTATCCATTCGCTGAGCCCAAGGATCTATTTTAGAACTTTCTTCAACATCCTCGTCATAGCCTTCTGGAAGTTCGACGGAGACCATGTTAGAAGATACAGTCAGTCGATGAACTTGATCGATGCTGGTGTCAGAATCCCATGATCTGGAATCAGAAGAGTTAGAACGTTCCTCGCTATCAGATTCAGAGCCTGCTGGGGATAACATCGTAGGAGAAGCATATCCAAGCCCTCTTTTGGTCCTGCTGTAGTACATATCTGACTTTCCTTTTGGAACAGTCGTACGGAGAGAAGTTTTTCTACCCTTACCGTAGTTGAGGCCGCTCTTGAAGTCGTAACCCATCTTTTGGATGATGTCTTTTGATTGTTGACTGTAACGACGGAGTTGAAGTTGCCCCGTGTCGTTAACTTTGCTATCATTCGTATAGCTGAATTGTTGTTCCGGTCCTTTACTAAAAAGTATTGGACGTACGCCTTTCTTACGAGCAGGAACAATACGATATGAATCCTTTGGGTGTTCACATGAAACTTCTGTTTGAAGAGATTGCACAACTCCCATTATAAATGACTGATAGCTATCTAACATATCCAAATAGTATTTAGTATGATAAATTACATCAGTATACTGGAAAGTAGATACTTTTTCATTGATTTGTACGTTGGTATTTACAGCAGGACTTTTAGCCTTAGCAGGCTTAGTCAGATTGATTACAAGAGGGGAAGAAGAAGAACGTGGAGGAGGATTGGCTTTGTTACGACGGAGGTCGATAACAAGCGGCTCAGAGGAGGTGAGCTCCCTTTTGTCCTTGTTATGAGATAGATCAATAACAAGTGGCTCAGAAGAGATGAGCTACTTTTTATCCTTGTTACGACGTAAGTCAATAACAAGCGGCTCAGAAGAGGTGAGCTCCCTTTTGTCCTGATCATCACTTGATTGCTTTTGAACTGGCAAGTGAATAGCCAGCGGCTTGGAGGATTGAGGACGGGAAACACGCCCTTTGACAGGAATGATGAGGATATCATTAGGCACTATTTCTTGCTCTTCTTTAGTGTCCAGAGATAGGACAACCTTCATGAATTTGTCCTTGTACATACGTGCATCATTGCAGTATGCTTCAATGCCTTTAAAAGGATAGAGATCAGCAACCTCCTTTTGTACCTCTCCATTGTCATCAACATACTTAAAACATTGATGAAGAGTTGAAGGGACAATGTTATGCTCGTGCAGAAATGGTCTTCCCAGCAAAGCATTGTAAGAACAACCATGGTTGTCAATGATATAGAAGGTAACCTTTGTGCGAATATTGCCTATTTAGAGTTTTAGGCGAATCTTGCCTAGAGGCTCACTCCTTCCCTGGTTGAACCCAAGAATAGTGGTGATAGTACTGGAGAGACTATGCACTAGGATCTTTAGTGCATCCAACATTGTCTTCGACATAATGCTGAAGGCAGACCCTGGATCTATCAGGATACGATCGACTTTCATCGAATCGACATATCCTGTATAGTAGAGAGGACGATCATGCCTGTTGTCTTCCATCAACATGTTATCTTGAGTAAAAGTTATGTTTGGAATTAACTCCAACACACTATGACAATGAAGGCAAGAGACTGGTTCTGATTCCGGCTTCTTAAGCAGGGCTAGACAGGTTTCTGCTTGCATGAGAGCCTCGCTTAGAGTTTTCCGAGTCTCTTTAGAGAGGCGCAAAAGCTCGAAGATGGACAGCCTGGTCGGTGTATTGGCCAACTGAGCTAAGATGTCAAAGTTGTAAGGCTTTTCAAGTCCAGAAGGAGATGTCTTCTTCAAAGGTTTGTCGAAGTGAACTTACTGTTTGCCTTTGTCAGCGACCATCGGCTTGTAAGGAATAGACACTACAACCGGTGAAGATGCAGTAGGAATATCTTCAGTGGAAGTAGGCTACACTGGAGCAGGCTCAGAAGAAGAAGAAGAAGCAGGATTCTCTTGGGTTTCAGGGTAATCCTTAAGATAGGCTTTCCCCGATCTGGTGTCCAGCAAGATTTCTTCATCAACTATGGGGTCAAAAGACACCATATTACAAATCTTTGTCTTGCCCTTGGAGCGATCTTTCTTCTTGGAGGAAGAGGGAACTTCGAACTCTGAATCAAGATCCGGATGAATCCACATTATCTCGCCGTTGTCAAGAGACAAAGGGACGAGACCTTCACTTCGTGGAGGAGGAAGATTCTTAATCTCAAGAGTAGCTTTGGGGATAGGAATGACGCCGTGTTGCACCATCTGCGGAGGGAAGTCACCGAACTGAACTGATACCATATTTGCAGTAACAGTCTTCTCGTCTTGTTGTAGAGTGACGACGCCAGCATTGACCAGCTCCTGAATTTTACCATTGAGCACATAACATGCTAGAGTAGGATGTCCGATGAACCTGTGATAAATACAGTACTTAGGATGATCAGTCTTACCGACTTCATCAGGCTTCTTAGGATCTGGAAGTTGGATTTTATTGCTTTTGATCAAGCAATCAAAGATGCTAGCAGTGTCATTCTCGTCAAAAGAGTACTCCACTTTCGGACGAGGTTCCCTTGGTGGAGGTGCTGAAGGAGTGGAAGTAAACGTAGGGGGAGCCACGTTAACCGCCAGAGATTCTTTGTTCTTGTTCAAATTGATGTTTAAAGTTTCTTTTGGTTTGCGGTTGTTCTGGCGATTGCCACCACCTGATGTTTGATGTTCATCCCGGTCGGGGTTAGACATTTGTACCCCCAGCTGCTTGAATTTGTTGACGCTAAGTTCAGCGGCTTTAGCGTTGTCAATGAAGGATGGCCAATCTTGGAATTGAGTAGACCCTGTCCACATGCTGATGATGGGCAATAGATTTGCCTTGCAGGTGTCTATGGTGACAGCAGCCGGAGTTCCTGGAGGCATTTTTAAAGCTTCTCGGCGGAACCGTTCGATGAAACTCTCAGCAGTTTCATTGTGTTTCTGTTTGATTTTGTTGAGAGCCGACATAGTCATGTCGTTGATCCCCTCATAAAATCGTTCCAGAAAGACTTGTTTAAGCCCTGAGAAGGAAGTGATACAACCATCGGACAAACTTCTGTACCAGTCGTATACTACGTCGGCAAATAACCGACGAACACTCTGGTAAGAAGAGCATCATTTGGTTGAAGTTGGACAGTCATTACCTCAAAGTGGTTAATGAACTGACTGGGAGATGTGCTGCCGTCAAACAGCAAAATTGTAGGGATTTTGTACTTTGGAGGAAATGGGACTTCCTTCCATTCAACTGGGTAGGGTTGTTTGATCCCTAGCCTCTGTAAGTTGTCCTTCTCTTTGAAAGCCTCGAATTGAGTGCACAGGAGTTTGACAGCTTCATTAGCATCCTCCAATGATGAAGAAGGAGCAGGCTGAATCAGAGTGTTAGGGGAAGGAACAGCGTGGTAAGCACTACCACCAGCACCTGACTAACTGGGTGTGGGTTGAATCTGTACAGGAGGTACTTGAGGAGATACTACCCCCAGCCCTGTATTGACAGGCACCGACGATGCTATAATCTCCGGATTCACAGCAGGTACAGTCGGTGGTACTGTATGTTGGGCCACGATGATAGAATGCGTACTTGCAACCATTTCAGCCATGGTCTTCAGCTTGTCTTCTAGTGCAGCTATCCGTTGTTCTTGACTTGCCGAACTAGCAGTATCTGGGTCTTCAGTGACAACATATGCTGTCACTTCTCTAGGTACAGTGGAGGATACAGTCTGTTCAGAACTTTTGCTGTATGCATCATAATCAGATAAAGAATCATCTCCTGAGTGAGAAGTAAGAAGATGACCAGAAGGATCTTGAAGATTCCTTTGACCGATTGTGTCTCGGCTTCGGGATCTGGTATGTCGAAATACTCCTTCAGAAGATTCTTGGAGTAAATCTAAATACCGCTGGCTGGACCTGCGAGGCTTGTCGTGCTTGGAGCACTTTCTACCCCCAGTGTCTCTAGAAGTCATATTAACGGAAGCATACAACATTTCGTCCTCGTCTTCCGACATTGGTTCAGAGTTTACAAAGTTCAAACGATCGAAGACAGATCGTTTTATTGTCTGACAACAACACTTGATGATGACCTTGTGATTACAATGGTATCCAAGTGGTTGAACTGGAGTTGTTGGGATGTTGTCCCATTTTTGCTTGAGGTGTTCTCGGAGATCAGGAACAATGACGGGACGAGAAGAAATCTAAGGAATATGTTCTTTGACCACATTTGGAACATGGTTCCGGTTCTTCAGATGTTTTGTCCCGTGAGTGTACAGAGAAGTACTCACCTCATTAGCATAGGTGTCAGGATTCTTCATCTTAGAAATTTGCCTCTGATGCAGGTTGATCTTCGGCATTGGCTGCTTGCGTTTCGCCGAAGTTGGTCTATTGAGATACGTCCTTAGATCAGCAAATTTATCCCCAGGGGTTTCTGTCTGAGACACCAGCAACTTTTCCTGTTTTGAGCGGGATATCCGAAGAGTTGGGAGATCTTGGAATTCTGCTACCGGAGTAGGCAGAATACCTCTTTGATCAGTACATTTCCCTTTGGCAGGGAAAGAAGAACTCTTGTGTGAGAGAGTTCTTGTACTGATTGGTGCTGAGACACGTTCAGATTAATCTTCTACGGTAAAAACTGAGGAAGACTGAGAAAAGACCAAAGGGTATTTTCCTTTGTTTTGTGAAGAAGGGTTAGCTAAAGAGCGTTTTCCTCTGTTATCTTCCAAGTCGTGGAACGAGGAAGTTTGAGAAAAGACCAACGGGCCTTTTCCTTTGTTCTGAGGAGGAGGAATAGTCAACAGACTACCCCCAGTGGATTGCGCTGGAGCAACAGGGTGCTTGGAAAGAGGAGCAGAGTTTTTTCCCTTGTTGTGAGAAGAAGGGAGATTAGCCAAAAGGCTATCCCTCTTAGACTGCGCTGGCATGGTTTGTGCATGAGTGGATGGAGCACTGGCAGGTTGTGTAGGAGAGTCCTTGACAGAGAACTTTCTGGTTCTGGCCACAGATACTGTGGTTTGCGCATCAGGAGTTCTGGCCACAGAGTGTTTAGGATGCACTCTAGTTGCTGGATTGTTAGTTTGCACAGAAAGAATTACTGTTAACTGCGCCAAGGGCATAGGAGTCTTATACTTTGACAAGGCAACATAAGAAGTAGCAGACTGCACATGAGTAGTTGAGACAGACTGTACAACAGTTGAAACAACAGATTACGTACCAAGCTTGGTGGCAGAATGGACAGACTGCACAGCAGTCTTGCTGGCAGACAGTGCAGCAGTTTGCGCAGCAGCCTTGGTGGCAGAACTGCCAGACTGTGCAGCAGTCTTGGGGACCCATACTGGGCGCACTTTGCTTGTGGCAGAAGTTGTTGCAGTGCGGGGGGTGGTCTTGGAGTTGATCATGGCTTCGTAGGCCGTCTGGTTGACCTTCACAACCAGAGTCTTCTGTGTCTTCCCGAGAGACGCTATGTCACATTGAGTTGTCACTTCCTCGTCGGAGGAGAAAGTCGTCCCCAGCAGAGTCGCCATTTTGTTTGCAAAAACAAAAGTATGAAACTTTATTGATACAAACTTTGTAAAGATTACAAGAATTCTGGAAATGGTACAACTGTAGGAATCCAATCTAGAAGACGATTGCTTTATCCCTTGGACGATGTAAACTTTGAAGACGGTAGCCTCGAAAGTTGACTTGAAGGCAAAAGCCTCGGAAGTTGAAGACAAAAGACTCGGAAGAATGCAGCAGCACTTGGACAAGAACTCCTGAACTCTCTGGTATTTCTGAACTTTATGTCTGATCTCTCTATATGATCTGATCTGTGATGCCCTTGAATGAAGACTTGAAACTCTATTTATAGAGTTCTGGAAATAACTAATTTTTAGTTATTCTGGATGGCGCAAGTTGGATTGCACAGGAACTGGATTGCACAGCATCAGACTGCACAGGCAGTTGTCTGGTCATGGGCTGACTGTCTTGGACACATGGCATCATTTGATTGAAATGCGCATGATCGTGTGAAGACGGTTGCCATGTAACGAGCAATTGATGGCATGAATGCCACGTGTACTTTTGTCAATTGTCAGGATGAAGTGCGCCACATGAATTGCTCTGACTTCAGATTGCGCAGAGATGGATTGCACAGACCCTGGATTGCACAGGCATTGGATTGCGCTGCATGTACAGCTGTCCTCGAGCGCTGTGCGACACAATATACGGGCGCAACAATTTGTGTTCATTTACTTTCCGCTGCAAATGGGGACACTCTGTACGACTCTGTGGCCTAGCTCAAATTGGCCATTTTCGGACTTAGCCTTATACGGGCGCAACCTAGGCCCGTGCGGCATCACGCCTTAGCGAGGACGATCGCTCCTGCAGGAGCGGGACGTGACACATGCTGCTGTAGAACACATCCTAGCCCCTTTTCCGAAGCATCGCTGTATATGGTGAAACCTCCAGATCCTGAAGGTAATGTCAGAACTGGAGCGGTCGTCAGCCTCCTCTTTAGCTCCTTAAATGCTGCCTGGCAGTCCTCTGACCAGATGTACTCTGCGTCATTCCGCGTCAGCTTCGTCATGGGTTCAGCTATTCTAGCAAAGTCCTGGACGAACTTCCTATAATAGCTTGCTAAACCCAAAAAACTCCTGATCTCTGAAACTGACGTCGGAACCTTCCATGTCTCAACGGCAGCAATCTTCCTGGGATCCACTGAGATCCCCTCTCCAGTGACTACATGACCGAGAAACTCCACTCGGTCCAAAAAGAACTCGTACTTCGACAATTTGGCATACAACCTCTCCTGCCTCAGAATCCCTAAAACTGTTCGCAAGTGCTCTGCGTGCTCCTCCGGAGTCTTCGAGTATATCAGGATGTCGTCAATAAATAATACGACGAACTTATCCAGATACTGGTGAAATATCTTATTCATTAAGTTCATAAAGACAGCTGGCACAATTGTGAGACCAAATGGTATCACCAAAAACTCGTGCTGCCCATACTTCGTGTTGAATGCCGTCTTCTGGATGTCTGCGACCCTGACTTTTACCTGGTGGTAACCGAATCTCAAATCTATCCTGAAAAATACCTTTGCCCCACTCAACTGGTCAAACAAATCATCTATCTTGGGCAGAAGATATTTGTTCTTAATGGTGATGGTATTCAATGCCCGGTAGTCAATACACAACCGGACTGTACCATCCTTCTTAGGCACAAAGAGCACTGGCGCTCCCCATGGAGAAGCACTAGATCGAATGAAATCCTTTTTCAACAGGTCATCAATCTGCTCCTTCATCTCTACGGCCTCCTTGGGGTTCACTCTATAGCAAGTCCGGGATACTGGTGATGAATCCGATACTAAATCTATAGTAAACTCCACATCTCTGTCAGGCAGAAGTCCTTTAAGATCCTCTGGGAATACATCCATAAACTCCCTAATGATAGGGTGTGGCGGTGCTAACTCCCCAACAATCGCACAACAGTTCGGCTCTAGGCTGATCTCCGGCCCTGTCCTCCTGACACTAAATGGTGCCGTGCCTGGGAGACTGAACAGAATACTACCCTCATGACAGTCTATAGCTGCATGAGCACAGCTAAGCCAGTCCATCCCCAATATGATATCATACCCGGGGAGTGGCATCACAAAGAATCGTCCCCTAAACTCTCTCCCAGCTATAGTAATAGAGCATCTATAGATAGCCCTAATGGGCACTGGTCCGCCTTCCGTCATTACTCTACTCATCTCCTCGGTAGGTGTAGCTACTAAGTGGTGTTTATGCAAAAACTCTAATGACAGGAAGCTATGCGATGCACCGGAATCAAACAAGCATAGAGCTAGAAAAGTATGCAAATAAATATGACATGTGATGACGTCAGCCAAATAACCTGGTTCCGAAACCTGCTTCGGTTCTGCCTCAAGAGCCAGACTATAAGCCTTCCCCTGGGGTCCCTTCTACTGCTGCAGATGTTGTCCAAACCTCTGCTGCTGAGTCAGGAGCGGCGGTCCTCTAGCTGGTGGTTTGGTACCTGGTACCCTCGCTACTGGGCAGTCCCGAAGCTGATGGGTGGTAGATCCACAAGCTAAATACTGCCCCAACCTCTTCCTGCAGACGATAGCATCATGGCCGGGCCTTCTACAGAATAAACATACACCTCCCTTCTGCTGCCGGGGTCCCGGGGCTCTAACTGGCGGGATTGGGTGATGTGGTGTGGGAGGACGGTATGTCTGCTGGTGCGACGTTGGTGCTCTCGGCTGGAAAGCCTGGCGCTTGGAAGGTCCCTCGTGGTGTACAGAAGCCGGCCTCTTGCAAGACAGAAGATGCTCCTCTATACTCCGGGCCAACTCTAGGCTCTGGTAGTAGTCAGTCATCCCGTTCGCTACTATGAGAATGCCAATGTCTGAAACTAGACCATGGAAAAACCTAGACGTCATCTCCTCTGGGTCTGCAACCAGACTAGGAGCGAAACGGCTCAATCGACTAAACTCTGCTGCATACTCGTCAATAGAACGGTTCCCCTGCTGGATGTTCTGGAATCGTAGTCCCATGGCTACCCTAGCGGTGGTCGAGAAGAATTTTTTCTTGAACTGGATCTTAAATTGATCCCAAGTGGCCTTTCCTCTTGCGAATAGTGGCTCATTCCTGAGCCAAACTCCTGCCAAGTCTGTCAGCAGAAATCCTGCTGCCTTGACCTGGAGGTCACTCGGCAACCTAGCTCCAAGGAGCTTGCTCTCTACCGAGTGTCACCCCCAATTCCTGTATTTCATATTTGTACTCGTAATTTGATTTTGGCACGTATTTTATTTTCTCGACTTGCGGATTTTGGTTTCTCGTAAATGGGTTTTGGACCATGGTTTGGTTTTATTTTTGTGGAGTTGGTTTGGGTTGGTTTGGTTCATCATGAGTGGAACACCCTAGCCTATTCTCTACCTCCATTCCATCATAACCACCCTCATTAAAACCTACCAACCTTTTCTCTCTCCTCCATAACTCCATTAATTTCTTTCAACTTCTTCTTCTTCCTTCTTCCACACAACTCCCCAACCCATAGGCAAGTACACCTTGCCATCAAATAAGCACCACTTTTTATTTGTCCATTAGCTAGATTAGGCCATGAAGAACAACTTTAGAACTTGACATTTTTTGATTTGGAGCTTTCATTTTTCTAGATCTAGGTTTTAACTATTTTCAGATTTACATGGTTTTGATCTATTTTGGTTGGATTTTTGTGGGTTTTGATGCTTCCATGTGGAAGAGAATTCAATTTTACTCAAGTTAAACCTTTGAAATTCTAGATTTGGTTTTGATTTTACCAAGATATGAAGTTTTGAACCTTAGAGTTCTTGGAGTCTTTTTCTCGGCCTGGAGAAGAAGACAGCAGCCTGCGCTCTTTAGCGCAGGGCTAGATTGTGCATCCTCCTCGGCCAACGCTTTTTAGCGCAGCACCGACCGCACAGCTTGCCCCTTGGCGAACTGCGCTCAACCCGAGTGCGCATGGATTCATGCGCAGTCTGCTCATGCGCAGTCTATCCCTGCGCACTCCACTCATGCGCAATCTGACCCTGCGCCATCCATTCCTGCGTAACCTGATCCAGCGCAATCCATCTGCTGCGCAGCTCACCCTGCGCACTTGGCACCCTGCGCAGTTGGTACCCTGCGCAGCTCACCCTGCGCACTTGGCACCCTGCGCAGTTGGTACCCTGCGCAGCTCACCCTGCGCACTTGGCACCCTGCGCAGTTGGTACCCTGCGCAGCTCACCCTGCGCAGTTGGCACCCTGCGCAGTTGGTACCCTGCGCAGCTCACCCTGCGCACTTGGCACCCTGCGCAGTTGGTACCCTGTGCAGCTCACCCTGCGCACTTGGCACCCTGCGCAGTTGGTACCCTGCGCAGCTCACCCTGTGCACTTGGCACCCTGCGCAGTACATACCCTGCACAACCTACTTGTCTGTGATGAATTTGTTATTTCTTGATCTTGGCTCTTCTATAGTCCTATTTATATTAGTATTTTATTAGATATTTTATGCCCATTTTATATCCTTACGCCTTTTGACATGAACTTGATTTTGCTTAATATGTTGGAAATGACTATTGTACACGGCATGGTATGACATGACCAACCTGACACGACAGTGACCCGTAGTGGTGCACTCCTGACAGTACCCTGACATGATTTATCTTGATAACTTGATAGTGGCCCGTGGCGGCGCACTCCTGACTTGACTTGACTTGTAACTTGTAAACTTGACTCGTATAATCAACTTGACACCGTGGATGTTCCTGCTTGCTTGCTTGTACAATCTACTTGTCTTATCTTGCATCATGTCTAGGAAGTGACTTCCTGGGTACCACGGCCGGGGACTCGCGCTAAATTGGATTAGGCTAATGATTAGATCACACTAGAACATGAAGAATTCCCAGTCACAGGCAATCTCGTTATCTGGGTGCTTTAATGGACTTGTAGGTTGCCGACGAGTAGAGCACATTTCCAGCACACTGTCATGTGTTGCACCCTCTAAGTCACCTAAGGGTACATTTGTCTCCCGGGTAATTTACCCACCTATAACTCTCAACCCGCGGAAGGATAACTGGATAGTCTGCAGGGCTTGGGACTGGGAGTTTCTCACTTGCATCTTGTTAGTAATTAGGTTTGTGATAACCCTAGTTAGTTAAGGTAGTAAGCCGTAGTACTTGCTTGGCCGATTGTGAATGAATGGTGTCCAGCTCTGTCTAAGTCTTGTCTAGCCCCTGTACCTGGAACTCTTGATCATGATTGTTTTACTTATCTTAACGATAAATGAGTAGAGACAGTGAGCTATTCAGGCGAAGGGTTACAACCCCGGTCCTTGTTTGGTTTAAGGATTGTAACCTGGCTCCCGGAATGGTTCTACGTCCCTAGTCGTTTATCGTCCTGTGTACTTTACTACTTGTACTTCTTTTATTCTTATGTTCTGATATGCTGGCTTTTGTTCTTATTTGTGGCCTCCTTGTGGCACTTGCTCTTTCTGGGGTTTGACCCAGCTGGTTTTGTGTGGCCAGATTTTGGAGCAGCTCCCGAGGATCTACCGAGCTTCCAGCCCAATGGTGACAACTAGACGGAACCCGGGCCAAGAGTGGGTTTTCCTTTTTGTTTCACCCACTTATATGTAAATTTATTCTTTTGAGGCGTTTATCCAACGAGCACCTGTTAGCTCGATGCACATTTACTTACTGTCTGCCTACGGGCTGTAAACATGATTAACAAATCCTAGGGTTGATCATGTATGACTGAACTCTTGCTAGTCCCATCATTTTGTACGACTAGCTTCATGATCATCCAATATGTAATATTTGGGACGCCTTATATATATATATATATTTGATTCTCTAATATCTTGTAACTCTATTAATTGCTTGAGATTGAGACAATAGGCTTGACCTTAAGAGACTGCTGGCTTGTAGTAAACCCTTATATCTAGACAGCCGTGACCGTATAGTTGAGATGTATTCTATTTCAATATACGTAGCTGGCTATGTCTGTCCCCGCTCTCCAGTATTCTGGTTCTGGGGCGTGACACCGAGTCTAGCCAGTCATCTGCTACTACGATGCCCTCGGTCCCCATGAACTCCCTGGGGTTCAAACCCATGAAGTCCTTGATGTTCCTCGCTCTCTGTCGAGGCTCTACCGGTGGTGGGACCACGGTACGCTCCTCAAAACGCTCCATGCTCTGGCGGAGTAGGGTAGTCTGCTCCTGATGGGTCGTTAGGAACCCCTGGATCAGAGTGAGCAGTTGGTTCCCGTCGAGAGTGACGGAAGCCTGGGTAGGTATAGTAATAGGTAGTGGTGGGAGTATCGGGTCCTGTTGGGACTGTGATGTGGAAGGTGGTGGAGGCATCTGGGTTGGTGGATTTGTGGAGTGGAGGATTATGGTAGGTGGAGGGGGAGGTGCATCAGTCAACTGGTCAACTGACTGGATAGAAAGTGTGCCATTTTCAGGTGTGGCATACAGGGATGAGCGGGTGAGCACAATCTAATAAAAGAACTTATAAGGACTCTTTTAAGTAAACAATCATAACAATAAGAAAATCTAATTTGTAATAACGAACATATGATGCGATGAGTTCCCTATGTTGCAATCCTAGTAATCTTCTAGGTGTTCTAAATATTATTCCTAGTGTTGTCTAGTTACCTTAAGTTCCTAATTACAGGCATACTTGGTATAATGACGTAACCAAACAATTTAGTCAGGACCTACGTGGGCCACCACTAAAAATATGTCACGATCTGCTACCCAAATTGTTGGGCCCGGCCGAGTCATGTCCAGCCTACGCTTGAGATAAAGCGTAGTAAGCTGTTCTAAAGACAAATAAGATAAGACCAAAGTGTGCTAATAGTTCTATATGTAATAATGAGTCAGAATATATCCAAACACAAAATTATCTCGTATATAAATATGTTTCGAGTATATGGCCAAAATGTAAAACTAGATACAGGTCCAGTTACAAAATTCGTTGTCTAATACATGACTACTCTCAAAAGTCCTAAGTAAATAAACAAACTAGACGAGTTTTCCCGCAGATGCATCCTCATAAAGTAAAGCCTGATCCTCATCAGCCACTCCATAATAGGAATCGCATAACAACTCCTCCTCGGTAAGTATACCTACAATGTTATCCTGTCAGGACGGGAGCAAGTACTGATTCTAACAAACTAAATATATAAAACATGAAATGAACAGAAGTGTAGGAATCATGGCATATCATAATCTATCATGGCATCATATGTTTGTTTAAAGTTTAAAACTGTAGCAGGTGAGTGATCAGTCAATAGATAAAATAGGATGTACAGTGGTACATATCAATTTTCTGAAGGGTACATACGTACACTTAACGGCATCGGTGTATATCTATACACAAACGCAGGATCAGACATACGACAAAGTTACATATAGAATGTAACAATGCTCGATAAATACATACGGAGAAGGAGGGCATGACCACGTACTCTACTAACAGTTTTTCCTTAACCTATTTTATAACATGTGAGTGATACGAGAACAGTATAAAGAATGGTGGATACTGAGGGCAGTATGAAGCATAAGAAATATGGTGATATACGACTTGCAGTTTAGATATTAACATGGTTTATACATAATTCATTATATCCTGTAAATAAAGTTTGTAGAGGTACTTGCCTCTAGCAAAGCAAGGTAGTGAAAGAAATGCTATAGATGTCTGGTGACTCGCCACTATAGAAATAATACATAAACTTAGTTTTCATACAAAGTTAAACACTAAGACACTAGTTGTGCGATACGACTTTCTGACTGGACACCTAGCCAAATGGTAAACTTTAGCATAGGAGACCAATGTTGGGTGAAACAATACCTAAATTAAATTTTTAGGGCCTTTACACTATGGTAGGGTGAGGTCCAATACTACAATATCCCAAAATCATACAATACATCGTAAGTCGTAATTATTCAATAATTAAATCAGACTGTACACTGTATTCCAACAATTTTTAAGATAGAAAAAATGCTCAATTATACATAAAATAAAGTACTAAAATGATTCTTGTTAATTATAGACATTTATACTAATTTTTTTGGAATTTATAAACGCTCATAGATATTTATTAAAAATCAGTAAACATATGTATCCTGAAAATGAGTTCTGTTTTACTATTTTTATAAAATACCAAAAGTACTAAATAAATGCTGGAAAAATTATATTAAATTAGTTAAATTAACATAGTATTTAAATACAATTTTTTCCCATATTTGTACAACACTTAAAATATATATAAAAATTTAAAAACAGCAAGTAACAATTTCTGGAAAATAATTTATTAATTATTTACTATTTTATCTAAGTATACAAAATTGAACCGAAGTCCAGATACGGGACCCAAGGCCATAAATTAAGTCCAATATGATTTGTACAAACTTTGAATGTATTTAGACACATTTGGGCCCAAAAACTTATACTAGGTTTGGACTCAAATGGCCGTGATTAAATAAAATACAATAATTAATACATTAAAATATATATTAAAGTATTCTAATAATATATATTAAAGTAGTGAAATATACAAGTCACAAAATTATATAATAAAATAACTTTTGAATTTACACATAATAACATTTTGCATAAAATTATATTTGAAATATATATATACATATATAACAAATACATTTTTATATATAAATATAAATATATAGGTATTTCTATATATTAAAAAATATATATAATAAATATATATATAGAAAATACTTAACATAAAATATATACACAAATACAGTAAGTATATATATATATATATATATATATATATATATATATATATATATATATATATATATATATATATATATATATATATATATATATATATATATATATATATATATTGTCACTCCCCGTTCCCGGAATGCGTATTTTTATACGTATACCGCTTGCCCGAATTTATTTAGTATCTGTCATGCATTTATTTTGTATTTAATTCTTTTAATTTCATGCTAATTATTTTTTTGTATTTTATTTTCTGCTTTTTCTTGGCTCTTGGTTCATTTCAGTTCATGGTGAGCCAACTTGGTTTGGCTTTACATGGAAAGAAATGGGTGGCTAGGATTTGATGGAGTAGGATGGATGGTGGAGATGCACTTGACCTTGATATAAAACTTCTTCTTTCATTCTCTCTCTTCATTCATTCACATTTACTCCTCCACCAAACCCTAACCCACCGGTGAGAGGCAAGTACATCTTGTACACCATGAGGGATTTTATGCATCCCCATTTATTTTTAGTCCATGTTGTTCATCTTTTCTTCCTATACAAGTTTAGGTCTTGAAGTTCTTGATTTCCATGGACGGTTGGGTGTAGATCTAAGTTTTAAGTTTTGGTTTTCATATAGATTTTATGGTTTTGATCTATCAAACTCTGTTATTTTCAAAAATAAGTGGTTCCATGTTGTAGAGAATTTAATTCTACTAAAGTTTGGCTTTTGAAAAGTTAGATTTCGATTTATTTTGTGGAAGTTATGGCCAAAAGTATTTTTGTTCATTTCTATGTTCATCTGCAGCATGAGGCACATGTCGCAGTAGCCGCATAGATGTCGCAGTTGAGCCGCATAGATGTCGCGGTTGGGCCGCATAGGCCGCATGTCGCAGTAGCCGCATAGATGTCGCGGTTGGGCCGCATAGGCCGCATGTCGCAGTTGAGCCGCATAGATGTCGCGGTTGGGCCGCATAGGCCGCATGTCACAGTTGCCGCATATGGTGTCGCGAATGGGCCGTATGAGGCACATGTCGCAGTAGCCGCATATGGTGTCGCAGTAGGGCCGCATGAGCTGCATGTCGCAGTAGTCGCATATGGTGTCGCAGTAGGGCCGTATGAGCTGCATGTCGCAGTTGGCCGCATATGGTGTCGCAGTAGGTCCGCATGAGCTGCATGTCACAGTAGGCCGCATATGGTGTCGCGGTAGGGCCGCATGAGCCGCATGTCGCAGTTGGTCCGCATGCATGTCGCAGAATAGGCCACATAATGCCTATTTTGGTTGTTTCTGACTGTTATATGTCCTAATTGACCGAATTGTGGCTAGAATTTCTTCTAACTCCCAACATGAAAGTTGTAGATCTTTTTCTTGGCTTCAAGAATATGTTCCTAACTATTTTATTCTAGTTATAGACTCGACCATGCTTAATACTAATTTGACTTTCATGCCTTGTCACGAATTGACCCCGACTGTTACTTTGACTAATAATTGATCATGCGTTCCTAGTTGGAACTAAGAGACTAGCTAGTCGTCTTATTAAATTGAATGAATGAGACACGTTCATAGTAACTATGAACTATTGTAATCGATTGGCCGATCCTGAATATTGACATACAAGCATGTGCAGGCTTCAATTTATTTATTTTTCTACAAAGTAGCATGTGTACTTTATGGTCAAGGCATGATTATTTCGTGGTTAGTTTTGATTGTTGCATTACGCTATGTAAGACCTACAACATAACCGCACGGGTATCGTTGTAGAGTTGGACATATCGTACTCTGTACGGAAGTACTCATTCTGAATGACCATGATCCACGGCATGGGATTTCAATCAACATAGGGGCTATTAAGTTAAATAAAATAATGATTGCATGGAGAGAATGGATTCCCGAGTTCTTACATGGCAGCCCTCTTTGGGACTATTAAGTGCCCGACAGGCCGGCTGGTTTCCACAGATACTGCAAACCTACCACACGGGCAGGGAGCGGTATCTGCTTATATTATTTATTGTATATTGACGGCGGGCGTCCTGCTGGGACTCGTCTAATTCATGATTGGCGCAATTGATTGACTGGATAGACTAGCCTTGCTTGCACATAGTAAGAACTGAGGAATCCTTATTGTATATTTCCAGGAAAACTTAGAAAGAACAGTAGCAAGCCGTAGTAGTTGAATGGCCGTTTAAATTAATTTGTTTGTGTACTGTATCTCCTCTGTTACCTAGCTGAGATGATCAGAATGTCAGGACATGACGTGCCAACTTCTGTCCTTATTTGGTTGGGAGGTTGGTTCGAAGTGTCGTGATACTATGTAAATCCCAGTAGAAAGCAGAGATCTATTTATCATATTTTCTCATTACTGGTTTTAAATCTCTCATATCGTGCTTCCTTGCGGTACTTGCTATTAGAGGTCTAACCTCTCTGGTTTTGTATGGCCAGATTTAGAGCCGGTTCCCGAGGACTCAGCTTATTTCCACCTCCAAGATGGTCAATACTAGAGGGATGATCGCAGGAGGACTCGAGTGGGTTCCTTACTTCCCCACTCGTTTTGTTATTTACTTAATACTTTGCCGTATGGCACCGACATGTTAGTCGAATTGTCTTGTACTTACTTTTACATAATTGTAACTAAGTCAGACTGCAGCTGATAAACAATTGTGTATACCTTGCTTTATCATCTGGCTATGTTTTGTAAAGCCAGATATCAAGAACATTTTGACTGAGCGTTTGGGACGCCTTACTGCTTTATCTTACATGTTCTCTATTTCTGTTTCTTATTTGAATGATTGAGACAATAGATGTGAAATGACCATAGTGAGACTTTCATGTAGTATGCACCCCCTCGTTTTTTAGACAGCATTGATCGTATTATACGGTATTCATCTACCCGTAATACGTAGCTGGCTGAGTCATTCCCTCGCTCTTCAGTATTCTGGTTCTGGGGCGTGACAAGGTTTTAGTGGTGGCCCATGCAGGTCTGATTTCAGACTTGCGGGGTATTTTAATTTAGGCTTAATTGCACTTTGCTACCCTCAACTATTACCATTTTTCAACTTTGTACCCTAAACTATTTTTTGTAACAATTTGGTACCAGATGTTATTTTGGACTAAAATGCCCCTACCCCTACCCCTAACCCTCCCCCCCTGCACGCTCCGGCCGCCCCCCCTGCTCACTCCGGCCGCCTCCCCCCTGCTAGCTCCGTCCCCCCCCGCCCCCCACCCCCCCTGCTCACTCCGGCCGCCCGCCCGCCCCCGCCTCTCCCCTAGGCCGCGGCAGCACGGGAGGAGGGGGGCTGGAGAGGGAGGGCGGGGCGGGAGGCGGGGCAGGGGGTGGCCGAAGGTAGCAGGGGGGGTGGGGGGCGGGGGGGGCGGAGCTAGCAGGGGGGGGTGGGGCGGCCAGAGCTAGCAGGGGGGGTGGCCGGAGTGGGGAAGGGGGTGGAGGGAAGGGCATTTTCGGAATTTTTGAAAAATTAGGTATCAAGTTGAAAAAAAATAATAGTTGAGGTACCAATTTTTTACGAAAAAAAGTTTATGGTATCAAGTTGAAAAGGCGGAATAGTTGAGGGTAGCAAAGTGCAATTAAGCCTTTAATTTATAGGATGTCTCAATCACACATGTTCCCCCTTGATCTCATGATTCGTTACTCTCGACTCTAGCTTGACATTCCGGTATCCTTTGACTTCATTGATCCTTCCTGTCCGGTCGTTTGATTGTTCTCTTGTCCCTTTTCTTAGGGACACTTCGTCCGCATCCGTCAGGACTAGACAACAACAACAAGTACAACATGGGCAACCTGACCATGTTGGTCAGCAACAAGGGCCGGTACTAACTCAAGAGACTATCCAAGAAGAAGTAATAGTGGAAGCAACAGCTGGATCACAGTATCCGGAGGTTCCACCACCACCAACAGTTCCACCTACCCCTGTGGAAGTGGACACACCAGCCCTTCTGGAGATCATGAGAGGGATGATGGCTACTCAGCAACACCAGATATTAGTCCAGCAGCGCATGCATGCTCAGTTGCAGGAGCAGAACGTACTGCTCAACTAAGGATTGCAGACGGCTTTGGAAAGAGGGGCAAGGCCAGATTCAGGAGCATCAACCAGGTTTTGCAAGTATAACCCCCGTCGTTTCGAGGGCACGGAAGATGCCATCTCAGCAGATGCGTGGCTTAAGGATATTGAGGCTATTCTGACGGCAGCTAAGGTACCGGCGGAAGAACGTGTAGATCAAGTGAAGTTTTTACTTCAGGATCTCGCACGTGATTGGTAGGAATCAGAGGAGGTAGGCATCAGACGTCCTGTATCTTGGGACAATTTTACAGCAAGATTCAAGACCAAGTACTATGGAGTTGTGGCGCAGTTTGAGCTACAACAGAAATTTATCAACCTTAAGCAGGCCGGCAAGACGGTAGATGCTTATGCAGCGGAGTTCTGCAGATTGAGTAGGTTCGCCCCAGAGATGGTAGCGATAGAGAGCCAGAGGGCTATGAGATTTCAGCAAGGGTTTCATCTTGAGCTCTTGCAATTGATAGAGGGGCACAATTATCAGACTTTTGACGAAGTATTGACGGCAATCCGAAGGCATGAGATCACCATTCAGAGGATCACGGCAAGGACCGGGGGTCAGAAGAGATCCCACAGTCAGATTGAAGGAGGAGGGGCAGCAGCGCCCTGAGTTACACCGTCTCCTGGCATTCGCATCCACGATGTGGCGATGCGAGGGCCAGCACCACCAAGACAGCAACAGCAACAGAGGAAGAACCAGCAACCCCCAGCGGGCTGCACTTATTATGGGAAGGTAGGGCACACTAGAGATGTGTGTCGGACACTGAACGGGCAATGTTTGATATGTGGAAATCCAGATCATCGGGTTACCACCTGTCCCATGAATTCAAGGTTAGGAGGACCAGTGCAACAATTTCTTGTTCTGCCAGCACCAGGGGCAGGGCAGTATCGAGGACCAGCGGTAGCAGTAAGACCGTTGGCACAGTGCCCATTCATGACACAGGCTCAGATGTTTCGGCAGCAGGGACCGTCGATGCAGCACCAGCATAGACCACTCCAGCATCATCAAGGAAGGGGCCAGCAGCAGCACCAGGCTAGGCCACAGCATGAAAACCAACAAGGAGGTCGAGGGCAGGCATTTACTCTATCCTTGGAAGAGGCATTAGCATCGGAAGATGTTGTGGCAGGTAACATTCTCGTCGCCTCATATCCCGCAGTAGCATTGTTTGATTCAGGAGCATCACACTCATTTATATCTGCACAATTTACGACACGGCTAGAAATGGAGTTCGAGGCATTGCCAGGGAGGTTGAATATACTCACTGGTAATGGGCTCGTAGGAGTTAGTAGAGTCATTCTAGCGTGTAGCGTTGTAGTTTGCGGGCATTTCTTACCCGTCCGGTTGATAGAATTTCCTGTTGGAAATTTTGACGTTATCTTAGGCATGGACCGGCTGAAAGACAGTCATGCGACAATAGATTGTCGTAGAGGGAGTGTATCTTTTGATATTCCAGGCATGAAGAGGTTCACCTTAGTCAGATCAGTGGCAACTCAACAAGAGCAGGGAGTAGTGACGGCAATGGAAGAAGTTCAAGTTCCAAAGGTAGCTGGAGAGTTTCTGGACGTATTTCCCGAAGAACTTCCAGGTCTACCACCGGTTAGGGATATTGAGTTCAGCATAGAATTGGCACCTGGAACTAAACCATTATCATATCGAGTTTACAGAATGGCGGATTCAGAGCAGACCAAGGTATATCAGCACATAGAGAAACTGAAGGAGAAGAAGTTCATCCAAGCTAGCATATCACCATGGGCAGCACCAGTGGTACTTGTAGGAAAGAAGGATGGGTCATCCAGATTGTGTATTGATTACAGGAAGCTTAACGCCGCAACAGTAAAGAACAAGTACCCATTACCCAGGATCGACGACTTATTTGATCAGTTGAGCAGAGCTAGAGTTTTCTCCAAGATAGATCTTCGTTCAGGGTATCATCAAGTGAGAGTTCGAAAGGAGGATATTCCCAAGATAGCGTTCAGGTCAAAGTATGGGCATTATGAATTCTTGGTAATGCCGTTTGGTTTGACCAATGCTCCAGCAATATTCATAGATTTGATGAACCACATCTTTATGCCGTACTTAGATCAGTTTGTCGTAGTGTTTCTCGACGACATTCTTGTATACTCTGCTAGTGAAAAGGAGCATGAAGACTACATCAGAAAAGTGTTACAGGTTCTAAGAGAGAACCAGTTGTATGCCAAGCTCAGCAAGTGTGAGTTCTGGACGAATCATATTTCATTTTTGGGTCACATCATATCAGGAGCTGGAGTGGCAGTGGATCCCAAGAAGGTAGAAGCAGTAGAGAGTTGGCCAGTACCCAAGACCGTAGCTGATGTACGGAGTTTCTTGGGATTGGCAGGATATTACAGAAGGTTCGTGTCAGACTTTGCAAGGCTTTCAGCACCCATGATCCGCTTGACACGGAAGGATGTGCCATTCGTTTGGTCGGCAGAATGTCAGGCATCATTTGAGACTTTGAAGAAGAAGTTGATATCAGCACCTATTCTTACATTGCCAGTTGGACCCGGAGGCTTTACAGTATATTGTGATGCGTCAGGAAAAGGACTTGGATGTGTCCTTATGCAACATGGAAAGGTGATAGCGTACGCATCTAGGAAACTTCGAGACCACGAGAAGAATTATCCAACTTATGACTTGGAGTTGGCAGCAGTAGTATTTGCTTTGAAACTTTGGAGGCATTACTTGTATGGTGATCGAGTGGACATGTACACAGACCACAAAAGTCTGAAGTACATCTTCACTCAGAAGGAACTGAACATGAGGCAGAGAAGATGGTTAGAGTTGATCAAGGATTACGACGTGGAGCTTCAGTATCATCCAGGCAAGGCTAATGTGGTAGCAGACGCTCTTAGCAGGAGAGGCGGCGCATTTATGTTGACAACCCAGAAGCATATCTTAGAAGACCTTCAAGAGATGGGCATCGAGGTTATACTTCCTAGTGATGTAGGAATTCTGGCAAGTCTACAAGTTCAATCCGACTTGGTAGACAGGATCAAGGCAGCTCAGGCACAGGACCCAAGGATTCAGAAGCTTAGGGCAGAATATGAGTCAGGACTCAGAAAGGAGATGCAAATCCATAAAGATGGTACGCTTAGGTTTGGATCACGCCTATGTGTGCCTAGTAGAGATATCAGACAAGAGGTTATGACAGAAGCTCACAGTTCTCAATATTCTATACACCCTGGAGGGACCAAGATGTACCAAGATATCAAGCAGCACTTCTGGTGGAACGGGATGAAGAGGGAGATAGCTAGATTCGTTTTCCGTTGCTTGGTATGTCAGCAAGTGAAGGCAGAACAGCAGAGGCCAGCTGGGTTATTGCAACCGCTTCCTATCCCGGAATGGAAGTGGGAACACATCACAATGGACTTTGTGACCAATTTATCGAGATCACCAAGTGGTAAAGATGCTATTTGGGTGATAGTAGATCGGCTTACAAAGGTGGCACACTTTCTTCCTTTCAGAGTAGGACAATCTACAGAAAAGTTGACAGAGTTGTATATGCAGCAGATAGTCAGGCAGCATGGAGTCCCCGTCAGTATTGTGTCAGACCGAGATATCCGCTTTATATCACATTTCTGGAAGAGCTTACATCATAGTCTGGGTACCAAGTTAAGATTTAGCACAGCTTTCCATCCCCAGACAGACGGGCAATCAGAAAGAACAATTCAGACTTTGGAAGACATGTTGCGAGCTTGCACTCTGGATTTTGGAGGAGCCTGCACTTAGTTGAGTTCTCATACAACAACAGTTATCAAGCCAGTATCCAGATGGCGCCATTTGAAGCACTATATGATAAGAAGTGTAGGTCGCCACTAGCATGGGATGATATCGGAGAGAGAAAGATGCTAGGCCCAGAAATAATTATTCAGACAGTTGAAGTGGTTAAGGGAATTAGAGAGCAACTTCGAGTTGCACAGGATCGGTATCGTCATTGGGCGGACCAGCATCGTAGGCCGCTAGAGTTTTTTGTTGGGGATCACGTTTTCTTGCGGATCTTACCTACCCGTGGGATCATTAGGTTTGGCGTTCGCGAGAAGTTGAGTCCGCGGTACGTGGGCCCATTTATTATTCTTGATAGGATAGGCGATGTTACTTATCGTTTATCCCTTCCACCTTCGTTACGAGAGGTGCATGACGTGTTTCATGTATCTCAGTTGCGAAGGTATGTATCGGACCCAAGCCATATCCTTGATCATTCTGAGCTGGTTGTTGGTACCAACATGTCTTACGAGGAGCAGCCTGTGTCCATTTTGGACCGGAGAGAGAAGATACTCAAGAACCGAACAATTAGTCTTGTCCGGGTTGCTTGGGGTCATCATTCTTTAGGGGAGTCAACGTGGGAACGTGAGGATGATATCCGATCACGGTACCCATACCTATTTGACTCACAAGGTATATTTCATTTCCATATGCCTTGATTGTCTTGATTCCACATGCATATCCCCGTATGATTAGTAGCTTGGTTTCATGAATTGATAGTATAGTTGCAGATTAGTGGCTGATTGGTATTATAGGGTGATTGATTGCTTGCTGTATTGCTTGTGCCTGGCCCTGATATCTCTAACCGGCTTGGATTTGAAATTTCGAGGACGAAATTTATCTAAGGTGGGTAGAGATGTCACTCCCCGTTCCCGGAATGCATATTTTTATACGTATACCGTTTGCCCGAATTTATTTAGTATCTGTCATGCATTTATTTTGTATTTAATTCTTTTAATTTCATGCTAATTATTTTTCTGTATTTTATTTTCTGCTTTTTCTTGGCTCTTGGTTCATTTCAGTTCATGGTGAGCCAACTTGGTTTGGCTTCACATGGAAAGGAATGGGTGGCTAGGATTTGATAGAGTAGGATGGATGGTGGAGATGCACTTGACCTTGATATAAAACTTCTTCTTTCATTCTCTCTCTTCATTCATTCACATTTACTCCTCCACCAAACCCTAACCCACCTGTGAGAAGCAAGTACATCTTGTACACCATGAGGGATTTCATGCATCCCCATTTATTTTTAGTCCATGTTGTTCATCTTCTCTTCCTCTACAAGTTTAGGTCTTGAAGTTCTTGATTTTTATGGACGGTTGGGTGTAGATCTAAGTTTTAAGTTTTGGTTTTCATATGGATTTTATGGTTTTGATCTATCAAACTCTGTTGTTTTCAAAAATAAGTGGTTCCATGTTGTAGAGAATTTAATTATACTAAAGTTTGGCTTTTGAAAAGTTAGATTTTGATTTATTTTGTGGAAGTTATGGCCAAAAGTATTTTTGTTCATTTCTATGTTCATCTGCAGCATGAGGCACATGTCGCAGTAGCCGCATAGATATCGCAGTTGAGCCGCATAGATGTCGCAGTTGAGACGCATAGATGTCGCGGTTGGGCCGCATAGGCCGCATGTCGCAGTTGAGCCGCATAGATGTCGCGGTTGGGCCGCATAGGCCGCATGTCGCAGTAGCCGTATATAGTGTCGCGAATGGGCCGCATGAGGTACATGTCGCAGTAGCCGCATATGGGGTCGCGAATGGGCCGCATGAGGCACATGTCGCAGTAGCCGTATATGGTGTCGCAGTAGGGCCGCATGAGCTGCATGTCGCAGTAGCCGCATATGGTGTCGCAGTAGGGCCGCATGAGCTGCATGTCGCAGTTGGCCGCATATGGTGTCGCAGTAGGGTCGCATGAGCTGCATGTCGCAGTAGGCCGCATATGGTGTCGCGGTAGGGCCGCATGAGCCGCATGTCACAGTTGGTCCGCATGCATGTCGCAGAATAGGCCGCATAATGCCTATTTTGGTTGTTTCTGACTGTTATATGTCCTAGTTGACCGAATTGTGGCTAGAATTTCTTCTAACTCCCAACATGAAAGTTGTAGATCTTTTCATTGGCTTCAAGAATATGTTCCCAACTATTTTATGCTAGTTATAGACTCGACCATGCTTAATACTAATTTGACTTTCATGTCTTGTCACGAATTGACCCCGACTGTTACTTTGACTAATAATTGATCATGCGTTCCTAGTTGGAACTAAGAGACTGGCTAGTCGTCTTATTAAATTGAATGAATGAGACATGTTCATATTAACTATGAACTATTGTAATCGATTGGCCGATCCTGAATATTGACATACAGGCATGTGCAGGCTTCAATTTATTTATTTTTCTATAAAACAGCATGTGTACTTTATGGTCAAGGCATGATTATTTCGTGGTTAGTTTTGATTGTTGCATTACGCTATGTAAGACCTATAACATAACCGCACGGGTATCGTTGTAGAGTTGGGCATATCGTACTCTGTACGGAAGTACTCATTTTGAATGACCATGATCCACGGCATGGGATTTCAATCAACATAGGGGCTATTAAGTTAAATAAAATAATGATTGCATGGAGAGAATGGATTCCCGAGTTCTTACATGGCAGCCCTCTTTGGGACTATTAAGTGCCCGACAGGCCGGCTGGTTCTCACAGATACTGCAAACCTACCACACGGGCAGGGAGCGGTATCTGCTTATATTATTTATTGTATATTGACGGCGGACGTCCCGCTGGGACTCGTCTAATTCATGATTGGCGCAATTGATTGACTGGATAGACTAGCCATGCTTGCACATAGTAAGAACTGAGGAATCCTTATTGCATATTTCCAGGAAAACTTGGAACTCACAGTAGCAAGCCGTAGTAGTTGAATGGCCATTTAAATTAATTTGTTTGTGTACTGTATCTCCTATATTACCTAATTGAGATGATCAGAATGTCAGGACATGACGTGCCAACTTCTGTCCTTGTTTGGTTGGGAGGTTGGTTCGAAGTATCGTGATACTATGTAAATTCCAGTAGAAAGCAGAGATCTATTTATCATATTTTCTCATTACTGGTTTTAAATCCCTCATATCGTGCTTTCTTGCAGTACTTGCTATTAGAGGTCTAACCTCTCTGGTTTTGCATGGCTAGATTTAGAGCCGGTTCCCGAGGACTCAGCTTACTTCCACCTCCAAGATGGTCAATACTAGAGGGATGATAGCAGGAGGACTCGAGTGGGTTCCTTACTTCCCTACTCGTTTTGTTATTTACTTAATACTTTGCCGTTTGGCACCGACATGTTAGTCGGATTGTCTTGTACTTACTTTTACATAATTGTAACTAAGTCAGACTGCAGTTGATAAACAATTGTGTATACCTTACTTTATCATCTGGCTATGTTTTGTAAAGCTAGATATCAAGAACATTTTGACTGAGCGTTTGGGACGCCTTACTGCTTTATCTTACATGTTCTCTATTTCTGTTTCTTATTTGAATGATTGAGACAATAGATATGAAATGACCATAGTGAGACTTTCATGTAGTATGCACCCCCTCGTCTTTTAGACAGCATTGATCGTATTATACGGTATTCATCTACCCGTAATACGTAGCTGGCTGAGTCATTCCCCCGCTCTCCAGTATTCTGGTTCTGGGGCGTGACATATATATATATATATATATATATATATATATATATATATATATATATATATATATATATATATATATGGAAGCGGATAAAAAACCTCCCTTAGAAAACCCCCTAAAAAACTCCCTCACTCTAATCCGTAATATTAATGTTAATGTTAATGTTAATATTAACATTAAATACTAAAATTAACATTAAACTTAACATTAAAATTAATATTAACATTAACATTAATATTAATATTAATATTAACATTAACATTAACATTAAGATAAAAAATATTAAAAAAATTAATATTAACAATAATATTAACATTAATATTAACATTAATATTACGAATTAGAGTGAGGGGGGTTTTTAGGGGATTTTCTAAGGGGGGCTTTTGATCCGCTCCCATATATATATAGGAAGCGGATCAAAAGCCCCCCTTAGAAAACCCCCTAAAAACTCCCTCACTCTAATCCGTAATTTAATATTAATATTAATGTTAATATTAATGTTAATGTTAATATTAATGTTAATATTAACATTAAATACTAAAATTAACATTAAACTTAACATTAAAATTAATATTAACATTAACATTAACATTAACATTAACATTAATATTAACATTAACATTAACATTAATATAAAAAAATAAAGAAAATTAATATTAACATTAATATTAATATTAACATTTATATTAACAT
Organism: Iris pallida; assembly: GCA_029216955.1. Classification (NCBI taxonomy): domain Eukaryota; kingdom Viridiplantae; phylum Streptophyta; class Magnoliopsida; order Asparagales; family Iridaceae; genus Iris; species Iris pallida. Next base: position 3,720,574 of record JANAVB010017398.1, on the reverse strand, counting down.
TAACATTAATTTTAACATTAATATTAACATTAATATTACGAATTAGAGTGAAGGGGGTTTTTAGGGGGTTTTCTAAGGGGGCTTTTGATCCGCTCCCATATATATATATATATATATATATATATATATATATATATATATATATATATATATATATATATATATATGAAGCGGATCAAAAGTCCCCCTTAGAAAATCCCCTAAATGCTATTTAAAATTATAAAAATAATATTTTAAAATCTAGGTGCTTACAATAGGTAATAGATGGGTTTAAAAAGTTCTAGAAATAATTCAACGCATATAAATGTCCTAATTGTTTAGACTCGGCCATGACAATGTCAAATTCCAACCATATTTTCATTAGTCTAGACTCTTGTTAGCAACCGTCCGAATAAAAAGAAGTCGTATTATACACGAATTTTTTCGTATCTTTCGTAAACGTATAATACTTGCGTACTTTTGAAAGATTCGAATCAGTATGTAAATTTTAAAGATACGAAATTTTAAACGTGTTTCGTATAAATTATTGAAAAATCGGGAACAAAAAACGTGGTGGAAGCTGTTTAATTAACCAAATTTGATAACATGTTGAAGAATGTGAAGTTTCTAACCTTAATATTTTAATTTGTTGAATATTTGACCTTTTTTAACGTATTTTATTTGCACTGCGTCGATTTATACTCGTACTTTTACCGTACCAAATTTTTTCAGTTTGCAACGAATTGCTAACAAGGTTCCAGACATAAGTCGGCTGTATTTGACGTGACTCCCGAGAAAATATCATGTGATATGTGTGTTAGATATGGATACAAGCATTGATAGGGTCGAAGGAGTATCCATACAACCTACACACATGAATGGACGTCTCTTTCGTATTCCTTGATTTCTTCTACTTGTGTTGTAATGACCTCCGAATTCTCAATAAATAACATCTATTGCTAAATAGAGTACGTAACTCGAAAATTCATACTAGTTGTTTGAGTAAAAATTATTTATTGTTGTTACATTTCATATTGGCTGAGCTCAATGCCTCAATCATCTCTCTTGTATGTGACGGAGATTGATATATGTCATTGGTTGTGGCAATAGCTTATAACAATAGATGTTGTGTGCAACTCAATGTTTTGGTATTCCTTCTATACTAAGTAAATGTGTCATTCTAGTATGGTTAACAGTTAATAAAAGAAGCCAATCAACAAAAATGTAAGTACTTTAGGCCATAGCTATTCCGTTGATTTAGCTGACTTGCATCATTCTCATCTTGAGAACATAGAGAACAAGATAGCATTTCTTGTAGCAACCCAAAATTTCAATATTAGGGATACAAATTATAAATAAACAAATGAAAACTTTGCAGATAAAATACTAAGCAAGTATAAAGGAGACAAGTTGGTAATAGAATATAGAGAAGCCTACTTAAATGTTATATGTTCTTCATAAAGTTACTTGGAGGTGATATCCTATAACTCTGTGTATACGAATTTTCATGCGTAAACTATTTGATGATAATTTGAATTAAGTTTGCCAGGAAGAAAATTATACAACACTGATTTAGTTTGTTCCATCCGTTCTTGTTTGTAGGTAATTGAGGTAGAAGTTCAGCCATTTAACCAGTGCTCTTTCAACGGTATGAACTACTTATAACCTGACGATAACTTGAAGTCCAATTTAGTTGGTGTTATTGTTGGTGCTTTCTTTACATGAAGAGAGCTTGCTCTCAACATGCCTTGTAAAAGTTTAGTCCCACATCGAAAATGCACCATGAGTTATCTCAACATATATACTTGGTTGTGTTGTTGAGAGATGCACATGGGACGGTGACCCTAAGGAGGGAACCATGTGAATGATTTTACTAGGAGGTAAGAATAAGGCTCCAAGGATTAAGCATTAATGCTTTTGTCATTCTCTTGGATTAATTCCATTTGGAGCTAAGCCCCAAAGCGACTCGGGCTCGGACTCGGGCTCATGGGCTCATAGACTCGCACCAGGCTGACTGTGCAGACTACAAGTCAGTTATGGAAAGACTGATTCAATGCGATTAATTCAGATCCACTTTTTATGGGATTTAATTCAATCTTTCCATAAGATTTGAATTAATTTCGTTGCCATCTTTTTGGGATTTAATTCAATCTTTCCATAAGATTTGAATTAATTTCGTTGCTATCTTTGTGGGATTTGAATTAATTTCGTTGCCATTTTTGTGGGATTTGATTCAATCTTTCCATAAGATTTGAATTAATTTTGTTGCCATCTTTGTGGGATTTAATTCAATATTTCCATAAGATTTGAATTAATTTCATTGCTATCTTTGTGGGATTTAATTCAATCTTTCCATAACTGAAAAGGCGGTTAGGGTTTCCACCCTCTCTCTATATATACTCTCTTCTGGCCTCCTTTGTGGGGACTACGAATTTGATAAGTCAGAAAAAAAGAGAGAGAGAGGGAGCTGCTGCCGCCATTGCAAGTCCATCCGAGGAGTTAGAACAGAGGTGACTTCGAGCATTCCACAAGTTCTTCAACTTGCTGGTTCCTGGAAGCAATTCGTTTGGGACGAATCTTACTTTTAGCAACGGTGTTTTGACACCCCAGCAACTTTTCTTCATCTCTTCTTTCTCTAGATTATTGTAATTCGTTCTGTCCCAATTGCAACACGTTTGCAAGGAAGAATGAGAGATCTTCTGTTCTCTATTTTTTTCCTTCATATTGTAATCTGGCTATTTGGTTTTTTGTATCATCGTAGGTCTTGAGTTTGATCACTGCAAAGTTTTTTGTGTGACATCTCAGATCTCGATTGCATCAGTTTTCCATCTTTGGTCAAGCTCCGGGACTAACAATCTCAAAGCAAGATCCTTGTAGATGGAAAACATTAATGCTTCGCTCGTCCAATCGGACTACTGCAAGTTGGAAAAGTTCGATGGAGAGCATTATCAAGTCTGGAAGAGGAAGGTTTATCTAACTCTTCAACTCAAAGACGTTGATCATGTACTGTTGGAGGAAGAACCTTCTGTTCCAGACACTGGGTCTACTGTCGCAATCAATGCGGCTACCAAACTCCAGGTCAAATGGAGAAGGGAAAATAGCATCTGCAGGCTTCTCATCCTGAATGCTATGGAGGATTCCCTGGCAGAATCCTACTCGAAGAAGGAATTTGCCAGAGACATATGGGAGTCTGTGGAAAAACTGTATGAAGAAGACAGGAACAGGAGCAAGATGTTTGTGGTTGAAAAATATCACAAATTGCTCTTTGAGGATGAGAAGTCCATATTGCCACAGGCGAAAGAATTTCTGAAGCTGCGTCAGAAACTGGAAGACGAAGATATGCCCCTTCCCGACAAGTTTGTCGTTGGAGGGATCGTCTCAAAACTTCCTGCGGGATGGAGTACCTTCTATACAAGGATGCTCAGAAAGAAGCTAGACATTAGCTTAGGAGATCTACTTCAAAAGATCCATGTTGAGGACGAGATGCGTTCCCAACAGAAGATGGACACTCTGTCCAAACAGTTGGCTAAGGCCAATCTAGTACAGACGAGAGATTCCAAGGGGAAGCAGACGGCTTCTCACAAGAAGAAGAAGGACTTCACCAATCTAAAAGTGAAGGGTCCTTCATTCAAGCAACAGAAGTCCAAGTCCCAAGTGACTTGTTTCAATTGTGGCAAGAAAGGCCACTACAAGAGTGAATGCAGATCCAAGCCTAAACAATCAGAGAAAGGTGAGCCTAGTAAGGTTTCATTGGTGTCTAACATTGTTGCTATGATCGCACAGGTCACAACTGTGGGGGTTGACTCTGACTGGTGGATAGACACTGGTACGACTTGCCATGTCTGTTCTGGCAAGAAATGGTTCGTCACGTACCAGCCGATATCTGAGAAGGTTGTTATGGCAAACCAGACCCAAGCTAAAGTTCTGGGGATCGGGACTGTGGAGCTGAAACTCACTTCTGGGAACACTCTGACGCTTCAAGGTGTGAAGCATGTTCCAGTGATTGCCAAGAACCTGATCTTTGGGAGCCTGCTCTGCAACGCAGTCTTAAGGATGGACATCAATGCTGGTCAGATGGTGATGCCCAAGAAGGGAACATACTTCGGGAAGGCTTATCAAACCGAAGGAATGTTTAAAATTCAGCTTGTCAACCAGTTTGATGACATTAATGCAGTTGCATTTTCTGATTATTCTCTTGAGTTGTGGCATAATAGACTAGGACATGTTCATTGTAAAAGAATTAACAAAATGTCTAGTCTAGGACTTATCTCCAAATGTGGAGGTAAGGTGGAGAAGTGTGAAGTATGTGCTCAGATGAAGATCACTAGGAAACCCTTTCATCGGGTCAATCGAAGCACAGATCTTCTGGAGTTAGTACACTCCGATATCTGTGACTTCAAACATTTCTCCACGAAGGTCGGGATGAAGTATTTCATAACCTTCATCGACGACTTCTCAAAATACGCGTTCGTCTACTTGCTCAAGACTAAAGACGAAGCTTTCAAGAAGTTCAGAGAGTTCAGGGCCGAAGCTGAATGGCAGACTGGACAACAACTCAAGAGGTTGAGAAGTGATCGAGGTGGGGAGTACAGGTCTCATGACTTCGCATCGTTCTGCAAAGAACATGGAATCATTGTCACGCCCCAGAACCAGAATACTGGAGAGCGGGGGCAGACATAGCCAGCTACGTATATGAAATGGAATCCATCTCGCTATACGGTCACGGCTGTCTAGATACATGATGGTTTATCTACATGCCAACAGTCTCTTAAGGTCATGAATAAGCCTAGTGTCTCAATCACAAGCAAGTAAGTAAAAGTCACAAGATGTATGATCATTAAATATACAATAGTAAGGCGTCCCAAATATTACATATTCAGTTGATCATGAAGCTAGTCGTTACAAAATGTCAGGACTAGCAAGAGTTTAGTCATACATGATCAACCCTAGGATCTGTTAATCATGTTACAGCCCATAGGCAGACAGTAAGTAAGTGTAATCGAGCTAAACAGGTGCTCGTCGGCTAAACGCCTCAAAAGAATATTTTTACAATAAAGTGGAAGATCAAAATAAAACCCACTCGTTGCCGGGATTCCTTCTAGTATTCACCATCTGGCAGGAAGGTCGGTAGATCCTTTGGAGATGCTCCAAAATCTGGCCACACAAAACCAGCTGGGTCAGACCCCAGAAAGAGCAAATGCCACAAAGGAGGCCCCACTTAAGAACTAAAACCAGCAATCAGCACAAGATATAAATAAAAGTAAGAACTGGAAATAAAGAAAATACACCAGGATGATATACGACGAGAATCCATGGAACTATTCAGATAACCAGGTTACAACCCGTAAACCAAACAAGGATCGGGGTTGTAACCCTTCGTCTGAACAGAACTTAAAATTCTTACCATTTATCGGTAAAATAAATGCAAGCATTCTGGTCATTCAATAATCTGGAACAGGATCAGGACAAGACTAGACTGGTTAGACTCCGTCCAATCACTTCACGGCCAAGCAAAAATTACGGCTTGATACTTTAACTAACTAGGGTTGTCACAAGCCTAATTACTAACAAGATGCAGTGAGATTATTCCACAGCCACAAGCCCTGCAGACCATCCAGGTTACCCGGTTTAAAAGATTAGGGTTGAATTCAGGTGGGTACATCGTCCAGGAAACGAATGTACCCTTAGGTAGCTTGAAGGGTGCAACACATGACAGTATGCTGGAAATGTGCCCTACTCGACGGCAGGCTACAGATCCCAAGGCGTGCCCAGGTAACGGGATTGCCTGTAGCTGGAAAATCTCGTCATGACTAATGTATTAGTCTAGTTATTAGCCTTAGTCCATTTTAGTAGGTACTCCTGACCGTGGTACTCAGGAGTCCCTGTCCTAGACATGATGCAAGACAGGATTGGTTTATTTATACAAGCACAATCGCCCACGGTGTCCAGGTTATTATACAGGTCATGTCATGTCAAGTAGCCGTCGCAACAGCTTATCAAGATATAACATGTCAGGTTCTCAGGTCAAGTGTACTAGTCAGGAGTGCGCCACGACGGCCACTATCAGGTCATGTCAGGTTACTCATGTCAGGAGTGCACCACTACGGGTCACTATCGTGTCAGGCTCAGTTATCCTTTCCAAACATATTACATAAATTCGTGATTATCAAGTTCATGACAAAAGGCGTAAGGATATAAAATGGACGTAAAATATCTAATAAAATATCAATATACAGGGCTATAGAAGAGCCAAGCTTAAGGAAAATAAAACCAAATCTGACATGCTGACATAAGACCAAGTCAGCCAAAGGCCATACGCTCAGTGCAAAAGTCATACGCTCAGTGCAAGTACTCCATAAGCCTCAAAAGGCAGCGTATGAGGTCCATACGACTCCTTGTCACCCAAGTGAGCGTATGCAAGACATACGCTCCCAAAAGGCAGTGTATGGTCTCCATACGACTCCTCATCAAGGCAGCGTATGAACTCCATACGACTCCTCATCAAGGCAGCGTATGAACTCCATACGACTCCTTGTCACCCAAGTGAGCGTATGCAAGACATACGCTCCCAAAAGGCAGCGTATGGTCTCCATACGACTCCTCATCAAGGCAGCGTATGAACTCCATACGACTCCTCATCAAGGCAGCGTATGAACTCCATACGACTCCTTGTCACCCAAGTGAGCGTATGCAAGACATACGCTCCCAAAAGGCAGCGTATGGATCGGACTGTGCTGCGCTAAAGAGCGCGCGCAGCTCAGTGGCGCAAGCTAAAAAGCTCGCGTACACTGCTCACTGTCTTCTCCAAATCAGTAAGAAATCTATGGGTTGAACCCAAAGCTTCAAAAGTCCATAACTTGGTCAAAATAAGTCCAAATCCAACTTTGTAAAGTTCTATCTTGGGTGAAATTCAATTCTCTCCAACATAAGAACATCAAAACCCATAAAAATACAACTTAAATAGATCAAAACCATGCAAAACCGAAAATAGAAGAAACTTAGATCTAGAACAATGGAGACTCCAAATCACAAAATGTCAAGTTTTAATGTTGATCACCATGGCCTAATCTAGCTAATGGACAAATAAAGAGTGGTTCTCAAGTGGTGGCAAGGTGCACTTGCCTAAGGGGTGTTGGTGTTGTGTGGAGGAAGGAAGAAGAAGAAGATGAAGAAATAAATGAGAGAATTATGAGGAGAGAGAAAGGTAGGTGGAGATAATAAAGAGGGTGGTGGTGGTGGAAATGAGGGAGGAGCATAGGCTAAGGTGTTCCAATGTAAAATAAACCAAACCAAACCAATCCTTCTCCATAAAATAAACCAAGCCGGGTCGAGAACCAATGTACGAGAAATCTAAAATTCGCTAGTCAAGAAAATAAGATACATGCCAAAATCCAACTTCGAGTATAATTACGAAATACGGGAAACGGGGGTGACAATCATATGCGAGACTACTGCTCTATATTCTCCTCAATCCAACGGAGTAGCAGAGAGGAAGAACCGAACATTAACAGAAATGATGAATTCAATGCTGCTTACTACAGGTCTTCCAAAATGCTATTGGGGAGAAGCTGCATTAACGGCCACTTTCATTCTGAATAGAGTGCCATATGCAACTTCGAACGTAACTCCTCATGAACTCTGGTTCAAAGTCAGACCAAACTTGAATGTCATTCGAGTGTGGGGGTGTCTGGCGTATGTGAAGCTTCTAGATCTGAAAATTCAGAAGCTGGGGACAAGGACTACGAAGGCGATCTTCTTGGGGTATGCCGAGAAGAGTGATACTCGAAGATTTCTTAATATTGAGTCAAATCATATCATCGAATCTCGCGATGATGAATACTTTGAAGACAAGTTTACAAAAGACAAAAACATTATTCTTTCGGACATTCCGAAAAATGATGTAGGTGCAAATGAGACTGAAATCTCATATGGGCCAGTAGTCCAAGAAGAAGCTGTTGTTGATGAAACAACTCTTGTACCAGAACTCGCAGAGCCGTCAGCAAAGCGAGCGAGGAGACCTAAAGACTTCGGAGATGACTTTGTCACCTATCATGTGGAAGCAGATCTGCTTACCTATGATGAGGCGATGAAGACCAGAGATGCTATCTTTTGGAAGGAGGCAGTGAATGACGAGTTTGACTCTATCACCTCCAATAACACATGGGTGTTGGTAGATCTACCTGAAGGAGAAAAGCCCATCGAATGTAAATGGATCTTCAAGAAGAAGATGAAGACAGATGAAATTATTGACAAGTTCAAGGCCAGGCTGGTAGCCAAGGAATTTTCTCAGAAACAGAGGATAGACTACTTTGACACGTACGCTCCAGTAGCTCGGATGACCACCATCAGGATGTTAATCGCTCTAGCAGTCATACATAAGTTGGTGATACATCAGATAGATGTAAAGACAGCATTCCTGAATAGGGAGCTGACCGAAGAGATTTACATACAACAGACAGATGGATTTGTCATCAAAGGTCTTGAAGACAAAGTCTACAAGTTGGTGAAATCATTGTATGGTTTGAAGCAAGCTTCCAAGATATGGCATGAGAAGTTTGACAAAGTTATTAGGTCAAACGGCTATAGAGTCAGCGAGACGGACAAATATATTTACACAAAGTTCGCTGATGGAAGAGGAGTCATCGTTTGTCTGTACGTGGATGACATGCTAATCCTAGGGACGGATATAGACTGTGTCACGGAGACAAAGAAGTTCCTCTCAACCAAGTTCAGTATGAAGGACTTGGAGGGTGCAGATGTTATCTTGGACATAAAGATCATCCGGACAGACACTGGAGTAGCGCTGTCACAATCTCACTACATTGAGAAGATGCTCACACGCTATGGGTATAAGGATCTTCCAGGGATCGATACGCCATACAGGTGTGATCAGATGCTGAAGCCAAACTCGAGAGAAAGAGTCAGGCAGCTGGAGTATTCTAGCATTATCGGAAGTTTAATGTACGCAACCACTGCCACAAGGCCTGACATAGCTTTCACCGTAGGAATATTGAGTCGGTTCACAAGCAACCCAGGGGTTGAGCACTGGAAAGCTGTGAAGCGGGTGATGAGATATCTCAAGAAGACTCAGACATATGCACTGCACTATAACGGGTATCCGACAGTAGTAGAAGGCTTCAGTGATGCTAACTGGTGTTCAGAGGTGGAAAGCTAGAGATCCACAGGTGGATATGTCTTTTCCTTGGATGGAGCTGCTATATCGTGGAAGTCGAAGAAGCAGACTATACTCTCTCGTTCCTCCATAGAATCTGAATTCTATGCACTTGAAACTGCAGCAGATGAAGCAGAATGGCTTCGGGAGCTCATGTATGATCTTCCAGTGGTTGGGGCTCAGATACCGACGATACCGATATACTGTGACAACCAGGCGACTGCGGCGGTGGCATCAAATAACCTTTTCAACGAAAAGAAGAGGACTGTGCGGTTGAAGCACAGGACAGTACACGATCATATCAAAAGAGGTGTAATTGCAGTGATTGATGTTCGGAGTCAGGAGAACCTGGCAGATCCGTTCACAAAGGGCCTCAAGCGCCGGTTGGTCGATGACACAGCTTGTAAAATGGGCTTGAAGGCATTCTGATAGTGTGTCTTTGTAATCCTACCATAAAGTTTTATGCTATTAGTTTAAAGAGAAATCTACTAGGCATCTAACTTTTGGTTCAAAGGAGGTTCACTGACTGGAAAACTATCAGGTAACAGTGGGTACTTGTTCTCTGGAACATGGAGGGATACGGACCCATAACCATTGTTGTCTACTATTATTTTCTGCAAAAAAAATAGATCCTGTGGAAGGTTGGCTTAAATGCCTTAATGAGTTCTCTCAGGCAGAGTGAATGCCTGGTGTGCTTTACAGGAAGCACGGTAGAGCAGCACTACAAGGAGTAAAACTCCATGCTACAGTGGGGTGACTCCACCATGAGGTTCCCAGGTCTGGGATAATGCCTCGGCTTTGCAAGCCAAGTCATAGCGGCGTAGCACCGCAAATAGACAGGTAGCCTAATGCTGTATGACATAATTAAAGAGTTGTAGACAGCACTACAAAGGGGAGGATGGCCCCATGTTACAGTGGCACGACACCACGATGAGGTACTGTCACTCTCCGTTCCCAGAATACGTATTTTTAATACATGTACTGCTTTAATATATTTATTTAAATATTTATCATGTATTGTTTTGTATTTAAATCTCTTTAAATTCATGTTAATTAAAATTTCTGCAATTAATTTTCTGTATTTTACTTCCTTCTTTTATTCTCTGCTTTAGCTTACTTTAGGTTTGGCCTAGGTTGGTTTATTTTCGGGTGTGTTGGTTCAACATGAACCTAATACCCCTACCTACCACCATCCCTTCCATTTAAAGTCCCTAAACTCTTTCTCTCTCTTCATTACTCTCCTTCACCATTACTCTTCTTCTTTCTCATTACTCTCTCCACCTACCAAACCCATAGGCAAGTACATCTTGCTTCTTCACGAGGACCCATTTTTATGGTTCCATTCTCTTTCCCTTGTGATTCTAAGAGAGTTTAGAACTTGGCATTTTTCATTTTGAAGTTTTATTTTTAGTAGATCTAGAAATTAGTTATTTTCAGATTTTGGTGGTTTTGATCTATCAAACTTCTTTGTTTTCAAGTTTTGATGGTTCCATGTTGTAGAGAATTTTATTCTACCCAATTTTAACATTTGAAAAGTTGGATTTGGACTTGTTTTGACCAAGTTATGGACTTTTGAAGCTTTGGGTTCAACCATAGAGTTCTTGTTGATTTTGGAGAAGACAGTGAGCAGTGTACGCGAGCTTTTTAGCTTGCGCCACTGAGCTGCGCGCGCTCTTTAGCGCAGCGCAGTCTGACCCATATGCTGCCTTTTGGCGACGTATGTCTTGCATACGCTGCCTTGATGAGGAGTCGTATGGAGTTCATACGCTGCCTTTTGGAAGCGTATGACTTGCGTACGCTAGCTTGGATAGTAAGGAGTCGTATGGAGTTCATACGCTGCCTTTTGGAAGCGTATGACTTGCGTACGCTAGCTTGGATAGTAAGGAGTCGTATGGAGTTCATACACTGCCTTTTGGAAGCGTATGACTTGCGTACGCTAGCTTGGATAGTAAGGAGTCGTATGGAGTTCATACGCTGCCTTTTGGAAGCGTATGACTTGCGTACGCTAGCTTGGATAGTGAGGAGTCGTATGGAGCCCATACGCTGCCTCTTTGACTTGAGCGTAGCTTGTCTTGAGCGTAGCTGACCTAAGCGTACGCTGACCTGAGCGTAGCTTGACTTGAGCGTAGCTTGACTTGACCCTACTTACCCTGGATCTTCTATAGCCCTGTATATTGATATTTTATTAGATATTTAACGTCCATTTTATATCCTTACGCCTTTTGGCATAAACTTGATAAAATCATGATATGGTAATATTTCTGTTAAATATAGATTGTTACGTGGGATGTACCATGTGTCGTGAATTGAGTTATAGATACCCCAGTATGACTGGAATTAAACCCTGAGAGTTGTAGACTCGACCACACTGAATACTAGTTGACTTTCATGCCTTGTCACCATTGATAATGATTGTAACCTTGATTAATAATTGATCATGCGTTCCTAGTTGAAACTAAGAGACTGGCTAGTCGTCTTTAAATTGAATGAATGAGACACGTTCATATTAATTATGAATTATTGAAATCGACTGGTTAATCCCGAATATTGACATACAGGCACATGTAGGCTTCAATTCATTTATTATTTATTTATCTTACCAAAGAAGCATGTGTACTTTATGGTCAAGGCATGATTACTCCGTGGTTAGTTTTGATTGTTGCATTACGCTATGTAAGACCTACAACCTGACCGCACTGGTATCATTGTAGAGTTGCACATATCGTACCCCGTACGAAAGTACTCATTCTGAATGACCATGATCCACGGCATGGTACTTCACTCAACATAGAGATTATTAAGTTAAATAAAATAATAATTGCATGGAGAGAATGGATTCTCGAGTTCTTACATGGCAGCCCTCTTGGGACTATTAAGTGCCCGACAGGTCGGCTGGTCCCCACAGATACTGCAAACCTGCCACACGGGCACGGAGCGGTATCTGGTTATATTATTTATTGTATATTATATATTGATGACGGGCGTCCTGCTGGGACTCGTCTAATTCATGATTGGCGCAATTGATTGACTGGGTAAACTTGCCTTGCTTGCGCATAGTAAGAACTGAGAAATCTTTTATTGCATAATTCCAGGATAACTTGGAACACACAGTAGCAAGCCGTAGTAGTTGAATGGTCGTTTAAATTGATTTGTTTGTGTACTGTACCTACTCTGTTGCCTAACTAAGATGATCAGAATGTCAGGACATGACGGGCCAACTTTTGTCCTTGTTTGGTTGGGAGGTTGGTTCGAAGTGTCGTGATGTGATGAGAATCCTAGTGGCAAGCAGAGATCTATTTATCATATTTCTCATTACTGGTTTTAGTTCTCATGTCGTGCTTTCTTGTGGTACTTGCTATTAGAGGTCTAACCTCTCTAGTTTTGCATGGCCAGATTTAGAGCTAGTCCCCGAGGATCCAGCTTACTTCTACCTCCAAGATGGTCAACACTAGAGGGATGATCGCAGGAGGACTCGAGTGGGTTCCTTACTTCCCCGCCCGTTTTGTTATCTACTTTATACTTTGCCGTTTGGCACCGACATGTTAGTCGGATTGTCTTGTACCTACTTTTGCATAATTGTAACTAAGTCAGACTGCAGCTGCTAACAATTGTGTATACTTACTACATCATCTGGCTGTATTTTGTAAAGCCAGATATCAAGAACATTTTAACTGAGCGTTTGGGATGCCTTACTGCTTTATCTTATATGTTCTCTATTTTTGTTTCTTGTTTGAATGATTGAGATAATAGATGTGAAGTGACCATAGTGAGACTTTCATGTAGTATGCACCCCCTCGTCTTGTAGACAGCATTGATCGTATTATACGGTATTCATCTACCCATAATACGTAGCTGGCTGAGTCATTCCCCCGCTCTCCGGTATTCTGGTTCTGGGGCGTGACAGGTACCCAGGTAGGGGTAAAGCCTCGGCCTTGCAAGCCATGTCGTTGCAGCGTAACACCGCAAGGAAGCCTTAGGCTTCATGCTGAGTAGATTGGCACTACAAAGAGGCTGAGACCTCATGCTACAGTAGTATGACACTACGATGAGGTTCCCAGGTAGGGGTAATGCCTCGGCTTCAGGCCATGTCATAGCGGCGTAGCACCGCAAGGAAGCGCAAGGCTTCATGCCATGTCTCTTTAATAAAGAACTCACCTATAGTGTATGGAAAGAGATATCAGGCCGTCTCTTGAGGGTAAACTTGTAGACGTCCAAAATTATACACTGAAACCAGGCTGGCACAGGGCCTTTAATGTGCAGCCAGAAGCACACGTAACTACACTTTGTGAGTGGGAAGAATTACAATTGTGGTGCAGAATTCAAGGCATAGTCCATTCTTGTATCACATTGTTATTTAACCCATACGGAAAGATTCAAGTCGTCAGCGACATCTATCCTAATACAAAATGGACAGTTACTGTGGGGAACGCTCAACCCTGGACACATATATATGTTGTGATATGTGGGAAATTGTTGGTGCTTTCTTTACATGGAGAGAGCTTGCTCTCAACATGCCTTGTAAAAGTTTAGTCCCACATCGAAAATACACCATGAGTTATCTCAACATATATACTTGGTTGTGTTGTTGAGAGATGCACATGGGATGGTGACCCTAAGGAGGGAACCATGTGGGTGATTTTACTAGGAGGTAAGAATAAGGCTCCAAGGATTAAGCATTAATGCTTTTGTCATTCTCTTGGATTAATTCCATTTGGAGCTAAGCCCCAAAGGGGCTTAGCGACTCGGACTCGGACTCGGGCTCGGGCTCCGACTCGGACTCGGGCTCGGACTCGGACTCGGGCTCATGGGCTCATAGACTCGCACCAGGCTGACTGTGCAGACTACAAGTCAGTTATGGAAAGACTGATTCAATACGATTAATTCAGATCCACTTTTTATGGGATTTAATTCAATCTTTCCATAATATTTGAATTAATTTTGTTGCCATCTTTGTGGGATTTAATTCAATCTTTCCATAAGATTTGAATTAATTTCGTTGCTATTTTTGTGGGATTTGAATTAATTTTGTTGCCATCTTTGTGGGATTTGATTCAATCTTTCCATAAGATTTGAATTAATTTTGTTGCCATCTTTGTGGGATTTAATTCAATCTTTCCATAAGATTTGAATTAATTTCATTGCTATCTTTGTGGGATTTAATTCAATCTTTCCATAACTGAAAAGGCGGTTAGGGTTTCCACCCTCTCTCTATATATACTCTCTTCTGGCCTCCTTTGTGGGGACTACGAATTTGATAAGTCAGGAAAAAGAGAGAGAGAGAGGGAGCTGCTGCCGCCATTGCAAGTCCATCCGAGGAGTCAGAACAGAGGTGACTTCGAGCGTTCCACAAGTTCTTCAACTTGCTGGTTCCTGGAAGCAATTCGTGTGGGGCGAATCTTGCTTTGAGCAACGGTGTTTTGACACCCCAGCAACTTTTCTTCATCTCTTCTTTCTCTAGATTATTGTAACTCGTTCTGTCCCAATTGCAATACGTTTGCAAGGAAGAACGAGAGATCTTCTCTTCTCTATTTCTCTCCTTCATATTGTAATCTGGCTATTTGATTTTTTGTATCATCGTAGATCTTGAGTTTGATCACTGCAAAATTTTTTGTGTGACATCTCAGATCTCGATTGCATCAGTTTTCTATCTTTGGTCTAGCCCCGGAACTAACAGTTATAGATTTCTAAGTGATAGCACCAGCAATTTAACTTTGGTTTTGCACGTAGAAGCACAATTTCAAAAGTAAACCCTAATGTGACTGAACTTGCATTTGATGATGATGTTATTCCTGACGAAATTGACTTTTCGTTCATTTAAATGTTAGAATTTGCAATTAACGATTACATCCGTACTTCCTAAACCATAGTCCTGGTTCATATTGAAAGGATAATCAATCACTTATTATGTTAAGTAATTTGGCACATATGCATTCAAAGAGGTTTAGCAGAAGCTGGGATAATCTCTAGTAAGCTTATACTACTTTCTCAGTTTCACTATCCCGAAAAATATTTCCACTAAAATTAGAAGAAGAGAGAGAAAATGCTCAAAGGCTTGATGTGCTCTCTTTGTACTTACTTCCATTTTTTTGTGTTACGGTTGCATGGAAGCGAAGTCGGAGAATTATGGTTTTACATTTATTTGTTTAACAGTTATTTGGATTTTCAAATACAAATTCAAAATAGATTTTGAAATGTAAATTTTGAATATACGATTGTTGTTGCGCCATCGCAGATTGTGCTAAAGGACGAGAATGGCTTGCTGCTGATGGAGCCGAGCAGCTATTCGACAAGGACGAGACTGGGTCTTAAAGAATGTAAGTAGGGTTAGATGATAAGTGAACTGGCTTGCACAAATGTCAGTAGTTACAATTCCTCCCTTTTTTTTGCTATCAATCTATTGATATTCATCCATACCGAATTGTACTAAAACTAATAAGTTGCTAAGCTCATTAATGGGCATTGTGGACTCTAATAAAAGCCTCATGTGAACTGGCATGAACTTAGTGGGAGCAAATTTGTTGTCCTATGTATTCTGCATCAATTTTGTTTTTTATAAACAAACAGCAACTCTGATAATAGTAACTCTATACAAAACAAAATTGACACGGAATATATGTAACAACAGATATGCACATCGTTTTCCTTCAATTGGCACTATATGTAGGACAATGCTTCACTCCAAATGAGCCATCATAGTTCCACTGGGATGCGTGCTCAACTCAAAAGTATCTACAAGAGTTATAGTATCTACAATAGTTAAAAGTATCAGTGGTCATTTGTGCTAATATTAATTTAGCAAATATAGGCAATCAATAAATTAATAATTTATCAAAAACATAATTAATTTATTGATTTCTTAAAGTATTTTTTATTTCTTTTAAATATTTTAGATTGTATTTAGTTTCTTGTTTTATGAACTAAAAAATTGTAGATTTGTTTAACCAAATAAAATTTATAATTTTTTTATATTTTTTATTCAACAATAGATCATACATTGTTCGATATACTATATTATTCCATTTTACGAACATTTAACGAGACAGATTCTACATAGTTTATCGTTTTACGAATTAACAATTATATGTATACATATGTGAATTATTAACTTATATTACGTGGAATCTATAAGATTTTTTTTATAACCTATTATTTTATAAATTTAGCGAATTGTTAACATAACACATTATTTCCAAGTTGGATCTGACAAAAAATATTATTTAACCAATGTTATTAATTTATTGGGTATTAATTTATGATGTTCTACCGTATTTGTTGTATGTAGCACAGTTTTATTTGGACAAAAAAAAGAGAACAAACTTATGGTAAGTAGTTCATTTGATTATGCCAATTACCTCTAGCTCAAGTGGCTAAGATGAGAGTCATTCGTAACAGTTGTCTAAATTTAAGTCAAAGAAAAAAAATGTGTTATTTCTTCCCTTTATTAAAAATGGTAGTAGACTGTGTGGGCCTTATGAGCTGCGACAAATGAGGGCCTTTGTGACCGAGATTAGGATCATCGTGAACAAATTGTCTAGTGAGAGCCGAGTCCGAGTGAATTGCACCAAGTTCCAAACATATAAGTCAAAATTATCGAGTTTTTGGCCACAAGGATGAAGTGCAGAACTTATCATATAACCCCACTTACATTCGCATATATACTTAATGGACCCCGCAAATTGGACCGCCAATGGTCCACAGCCCATGTGCGGCCCCCATTAGCCCCTTGGCCTGAATTTTAAGGGGGTGGGCCACTGCCTTGTAGGCGCGGTTATTGGGCGGGCACGCCCAAAGACGGACCAAATATCATTTTCGATACTTAATACGAGTCACTATTTTGAGACAACTTCCTTTTCTTCACCTAATGCACAAAGATTGTGTCTCGTTTGGTTCGCGTAATCATGGGTTTGAAAAAGAAAAGTCATTACTTTTCTATGTTTGGGTGCAAAGAAATTGAGAAATTAAGGAGGAAATGAAACTGATTCCCAACGGTAAACAAAAATTAGAGAAAAAAATGGTTCCATCAATTCAAGCAAAAATTCACTTTTCCATATTGAAATATGCAGTTTACCTTCCAATTTTTTCGATATTGGAAAGAAAAATAAATATGAATTGTAATTTTGTAAATGAAAGAAAATATCAAAGAATTGAACTTTCCTTTCTATTCTGCGAACCAAAGGAGTCCTAAGTGGATATTTTTCCGAAGACTAAGGATGTATTAAACGAAGCCTACTTGGCTAGAACAAAGTAAAAAGAACTTGCTCACATTGGAAAAACCACCAGAGCTTATAAAGATCATTGATGAGAGAGGAGTTAGACGAATGTGAATGTGACGCAAAAATTGTCTTTTCAGTTTTGACATGCAGTCCATGCAAATCCTTTTCTAGAGCGTTTTTTTCTTCTCTTATTCTTTCTACGTTTGTGAGGCAACTAACCAGACCGTGACATGAAGCATAAATAATCGATTCCATGGAGCATTTTTATGCTCCATAGTTAAAACATGGATGTGAGGACATCGACAATTCATGATGATTCACGGAGAAGGATGAAATTAACAAGGATTACTTTGTATAAAGGTACCACGTCTAGGACCTAATTAGACTTTGGGTACTGAATTTGTCATTTTTAGACTTTGAATACTCAAACTTTTAGTGACACATTTTATTAACGAACATTCTTCGTTAAAAGACTCATTTCGTCAATAAAAGTCTAATTTTGTCACTAAAATATGTTACTAAAAAATTTAAATATTCAAAGTCTAAAACGGACATACCCAGTACCCAAAGTCTAATTACATCATAAACCTAGTACCCTTATAAAAAATATTCCAATTAACAACAATGACTCTTTTGCACTTTTATGCGGCAGAAGGACGTGGTGATTGTGGGGTGCATGAACACAAGCAAATTCTTACAAAAACTTGGGAGGAACACATATGTAGACTATAAATTTGAAAAACGAAATTAATATTTTTTATTTTGAAATTTCAAAAGTTGGGGGAAAAAAGGGCAATATCCTCCACTAAATTACCTACCTATTTACTAGCTGGTTGTCTAGATTTTATGACATGTAACCTGTTAGAAACCGCGATAATGGAGAGTTGGATTTGATGAGAATGTCGAACAACTACGAAGTGATGATAACGATGACAATGGCGACGATTACCTGTTATTCTCGGGACGTGATTTTAAGATGAAAAACGGATTTTGGCAACACTTCAAAGAAAGTACACGACTGAGATTCCGAAGGATTCAAAGAAACAAAATCAGATGCAACAATTCGAGGAAGGCACAAATGATTTCGTTGCAGCAGCGACAAAAGTCCACAGTAAGTTATCTGATTAGATCAGAGATGATAACGTTCAGAACGGGATACAAGTGGATGAACAAAAGAAGAAATGAACAGAAGTAGAGACGAAAAGAAGAACGGCCTGCTGGAGTGACGGATCACCGGCGCTCAAAGCTAGATTCGTCCTCCACGAATAGCTTCCAGGAACTAGCAAATTCAGAAAATAACTTCGGAACACTCTGCTCTTCTGACTCATCGGGTAGCGCGAACTCTTATGTAATTCCAAGAGCATGACAAAAAATATTAATGCTTCATTGTTGAGCTAGCCTTTTTTCCACTAGAAAAACACTCCTACATGGTACCCATGTGCCCATCCACACCACATGTACATCCTAAACACAAGTAAATCTTATATATAGAGATACAAGTCATTTGACCTAGACAATGTGAAACTATTTTTTCTAATCTTAAGGCCAAACACCAACATTACCTACCTATTACCTACCTACCGATCAAACGAAATGCAGTCTCAATGCTGTCAGTGTTCTCTTCTAGAAAAGAGTCTTGATTAATAGCCGGCTGGAATATTAAGAGTTAATTGTTACTTCCTGGAATTAATGAAGGAAGCGACAACCATTAATTTGTCCAAGCAGTACCACAGCCTCGCAAGACCTACAAGTCTTCATTAAAGGATTGGCATTCATGTCATCAAGTAAGAGTTGTAGTTCAACAAACAAAAGGGCCACAGAAGATTCAAAATAACATCCATGTTAGTCAATTAATTACTTGCTACTTCGTTATATTTTCGAAAACAGTACTAGACAATTTTCCATCTTTCTAACCTAATCTAACATGAAATGATATGTTTGTCCAAGTTAATCTTGTTAACACTCGACTAAAGTGGCAGATCCACATGGCGGACACTGGGGGCGCCGGCGGTACGTGACAAAAATTGGCTCCTCTCTCCCCTCCCATTCTGCATGGGAAGAGAGGACCTAATTGGCAACCGCGATTTGGTTGTAATCCTAACATTGTTATTTCTTCAAAGGTCGGTTCGCCGAAAGAAAAAGAATGAAAATTAATTTTTTTAATTTGAGAAATTATAAATTTCATCGAGTTTGAAAAGGCTAGAGAAAGTAAATACGGGATGAGAAAGTGAATCCTTGAATTGGGTGTAAAAAGTTTTTTTTTTTTTATTTATTTTTTTTTTTTTGAGAAAACTATTTTTCTTTCCTGCTTATTTTTTTAAGCATCCAAACACGAGAAAATAACTTTTATTTTATTTTCCATGGATCTGATACTGCGATAATTATGCAGTATGTTCCTTAATGCTTGCAAACTTTGCAATAGTCATATTATATATAAAGAAAAATTCTTCAATACATCCCATGTAAAAATTTGTATCGATACATCTCAAATCTAAATTATTGGATGTTGATCCAATGGTTCAGATTAAAGCCGAAGTCAAAGTAACAGGTAAAGTCAAAGTCAAAGCCAAAGTAAATACCTTTCACAATTTTCAATATAATTATTTGGGATGTATTGATATATTCCATGTATTGTAGAGGACCCATATATAAAATATAGGAGGAGACAGTCGAGCATTAGTATTGTTCTTTACACAAATTAACTAACAAAAAAAATGTGCCAATCTCACGAAGTATCATGCGCCAAGCCATCAAAAGAAATAAGCTGCAGATTGGTTTACTCATAAGAAGGAAATATTATAAGTGTGATAGTATTGTTGTTAATTAATTGTGCTTTGAGAGTCATATACAAGAAAAATGTGGTAATATTGATGTTAAATATTAACCAATAGTGCACATTTTGAACGTATTCTTCAATATACACATGAATGGAACCAAGTAAACATCACCTATAATTAAATATGGTTTTCAGATTATATAGTATTGTTGTATATATTTAATATTATTTGGGAAGAACAAATAATAGTATTTTTTTTATTACTATTTTTATACGTAATTATCCAAATATCTATATTAAATTTAATAAATACTTTTAATTAGTAAACATATGTAAGTATATTTTTGGAAAAAAAATGTAACGTGTAGTCTCATAGTTCAGTTTGGGGATGTGTGTGAAGTAGGATTTTGAAAATAGTACTTCTATCCGAACCGTGTCGGAAAACCGATACGTGAATCGACGTCACGTGTCGATTTTCTATTGACCGATTTATTTTCCTAAGTTAGTAGAAATAGAGTTTTTTTTTTCTTTCAGCCATTCACGTGTTGACATGTGATATTCGTTTTTTTTTTTTGGATTTATTTTTTCGAACTGTCGAGACCTTTTCTTTTGAAAAACCAAGGTAGACTAAATGAATCTCTTAATTCCGTGAGCCTCTTGATTGATCGCTACCACTGTCACTGAAATTAAAGTGCATCTGCCAAAGTTTCTAAACGTGGCTTCCTTTGGGACATTTAGTAATCACTGTTCTGACACTCTTGCCACTATTTGCTCATTTGGGTATCATGTCATTTCAATTGCTTTTATTACTCCTTTGTCTTAGTTTGCTATTTCCTTTGGTTGCATTCTCGTTACTTATGGAATTATCATTGGAGGGCTCGTTTGTTTTCCAGAATCTTCGTCTTCAGGTTGAAAAAGAAAAATGATTACCTTATATTTGAATACCTAAAAATTTAAAGAAAAAAGAAATGTGATTTTCAATAGAAAAAAATTAGAAAAAAATATTTTCATCCATTCAAACAAGAAATTACTTTTCCATATTGAAGTATTTATTTTCCTTTCCAAATTTTTGGCATTTTCAAACATCGGAAAAAAAAAACCCAATAGAAATTGTAATTTTTCAAATGAAAGAAAATGTCAAGGAATTGATTTCCTTTCTCTTTCATTCCGCGAACCAAACGAGGCCGAAGAGTAGTTGTTGTTCTCAAATTATTAATGCCTACTCTGTCCTGGGTTATCAAAACTTGAGTATTTTCCCTTCTGAAGTTAGTGTCATTGTAGTTTTTAAGTTGAGAAAATTTGAGTGGCACCCCACTTTTTTTTATGATTATTTAAGGTGCACCCCACAAGTTTACATGAATGTATGACACCCCCCACTTTTAACGGTTTTCGTCCAAAACGAACCGTCAACCCCTTTGACCAAATTTTTTGGACGAAAATGTCCTCGTCTCCTTCTGTGTGTCCCTCCTCCCCGTCACACGTGGCTGCCCCCCGCCGTGCTCGGCCCCCCTCCACGGCGTCGCCGCACCCCCCCCCCTCCCTGACCTCGCCGCACCCCCCCGGCCACCACCACCACCACCACCACCACCACCACCATCATCATCATCATCACCACCACCATCAACCATCATCACCACCACCGATACCCTCCCGCTCCCCCCCCCCCCCCCCGCTCCGGCCCCCTAGCCCCCACCGCCGCCGCCGCTGCTGCTGCCGCGCACTGCTGCCGTTGCCGATTGATGGTGCCGCTGCCTCAGCCCGCTGCAAAAGTTGGGGGAGATGCTTTTGCGGGTGCTGCTGCCGATCAATTTCAGTTACCATCCCCACCCATCACTTCAATTTCAGTTACCAACCAATTAATTCCCCTCCCCCCCCCCAAAATAAATCCCAAATAAATCAAATTGGTCAATGGGTTGGGGAGATGTTTTTGCGATTGATGGTGCCGCTGCCGCGCGCTCCTGCTGCTGCTGCTGCGGCGGCTGCGCCGGTGGGGGGTAGGGGGGGCGGAGCGGAGGGGGGGGGGGGGAGGGGGTCGGTGGTGGTGATGATGGTTGATGGTGGTGATGATGGTGATAATGGTGGTGGTGGTGGTGGTGATGATGGCCGGAGTGGGGGGGTGCGGCGAGGTCGGGGAGGGGGGGGGGGGGGGGGGGGGGGGGGGGTGCGGCGATACCGTGGAGGGGGGCCGAGCACGGCGGGAGGAGATGGATAACTGACGCGGGAAGACGGGAGTATTTTCGTCCAAAAAAATTGGTCAAATGGGTTGACCGTTCGTTTTGGACTGAAACCGTCAAAAGTGGGAGGTGTCATACATTCATGTAAACTTGTAGGGTGCACCTTAAATAAGCGTAAAAAAAGTGGGGTGCCACTCAAATTTTCTCTTCTAAATTTTAAAGACGGTTATAATTTTTATTAGAGTTACAGACAACATGAGCCCAAAGAGCCGAGTGGGATAAAATAATTCAAACAATCGATCGGAAAACCTAATGTTTTGATGTTTTTGTTACTGATTTTGAATTTGGATTTGTTTGTCATGGTTGGCAACATGAGTCCATTTAATTTTATGTATCGACTCTGCTTATATTTTATTATTAAGAAACAATAAAATTTTATTGGATTATTTTGTATAAGAGTACCATATTTATAATCTAGTTAGACTTTGGATACTGAATTTGTCCGTTTTAAATTTTACGGATTCAAATTTTTTAGTGACACATTTTAGTGACGAAATTGTACTTTCAGTGATGAAATGAGATTTTTAATGACGAATGTTCGTCATTAAATGTGTCACTAAAAAATTCGAGTACAAAAATTCTAAAACGGACAAATTCAATATTAAAGTCTAATTAGATTCTAAACCTGGTATCCTTCTACAAAGTAATCCATTTCCCCCTCTTTGCTCCAAAATTGTTAAAAGAGTACCCATCTTTTTTTCATATGTGATAGACCTCACATGCGACCATTCTTCCTTTTTCATGGGGTTTAATGCCATTTTTTGAAGTCCACATGTACTTTTCATATTATAATTTTTTGAGTTGTCTCTCACTTATTTTACCATAATTCAAGATGCATCCCACCGAATTATCAAAACACATGAAATCCTCTACTTTTAACGGGAACCGTCAATGACTAACAGTGAACTCCTTTGGCCTACATAAAAAAAAAAAAATTGAGTTGCACCCTACTTATTTTACCATAGTTCAAGGTGCACCTCACTTATTTGAGGATATTTTGGTCATAATTCAAGATGCACCCCACTTATTTGAGCATATTTTGGACATAATTCAAGATACACCCCCTTAAATGGGGCCAAAGGATTTGACTGTTAGTCATTGACGGTTTCCGTTAAAAGTGAAAGATTTCATGCATTGGTAGTTGGGTGGGATATATTTTGAATTATAGTAAAATAAGTGAAAGACAACTCAAAAATTTTCTAATATTTCTTGTGTTGCAGTGTTTTTTTTCTTACATTTTTTTTTTTCCTGCATACATATTTTGACTCAACCTCTGGCCTGCCATGGACCTAAACTGTGCTGTTATAGTGTAGTCTGTAGCCTTAAAACAGTTATCATCCCTGTGGAAGTGGGAACTGAGTAGTAGAGCCAACTACCACTACTGTTAGATCAGGGTGTTGCAAATTTGTTCTTGCTCTCTTGGATTTACTTCATTGAGAGATATTCCAGTACAGAATATCTAGCTTTTTCTTCCAGCACTTGGGCTCTGCCTGGGATTTTCTCTCCTAGATTCTTGGCAGCTTGAGCTGGGTTATGTGTCAGGATATGGAAGCAGGTGCAGAAGTTCAGGAGTTCCCTGAGAAGGACCTCAGGAAGCAGCTTGCAGCCACTGTTAGGAACATCCAATGGAGCTATGCAATCTTCTGGTCTCTCTCATCCAGACACCAACAGGGGTATGCAAAGCTCTTAGACCATTTTTTTCAGTTTTTATTTTTAAGTGGGTCATCTGCATTTCTTGTGTTAGAACTTCTGGGAGTGTCAAGTTATTCTAGTTTTCATTTTGTAGTGGTGGTTGAATGAAATTTTTGCTACATGTGGCTAAATTTAGCTAAGTGTGTAAGTTGTGGCATATAGATTTTCAGTCAAGGTCCAAATTTATTTTAAGTTTTAGATAGGCATAGGAAAACTCTAGGACAAAATTCAGATGATATAGCAGATATGTTCTTTGATTAGTTCCAAGGGGGTTTGGGGGTTTCACCTCCTTTATTATGTTAGCTTCATCCATAGAGAAATGGGTGTGTGCCATCTGTTCTTCTGATCTTTGGTCAGCAAGACAATTTTGCTTCTTCTGGCAGTTGAAAGTTGTTCTTTGTACTCTTTTTTAGTTTAATCTTATTGTCAACTATAATTCAGTCTAGACTCTAGTTTTTGTGGACGAATATTTTGGCTCTTTAGACTTTGGGTCTCGAATAAGTTGGAAAATTTGCGTTTGGGGCACAATAATCGATCTAATTAGTATTTGGATCTTTGACCAACGGTTGACTCGACTTACTGGGTTGTGCTGTTGTAGGAATCCTTGTATCTACCTCATGGTAGATGTCCATACCTAATATAACTTCATTTTTCTGTTTACTAGAGTGACTCTTTCATCACCTGTGTACATGAAAGACGGAGTCAACAGTTGGTCCAAGATCCAAAATACTAATTAGATCGATTATGGAGACCCAAATACAAACTTCGCAATTATTCGATACCCAAAGTCTAGAAAACCCGAATATTTTACATGATGGGTAGTTGTCCTGCTAGTTTAGTCTCAAGATACAGTTACTTCTCATTCAACCTTTCCTTACAAATGTATGTGCAATCGTCAAGCTCAGGCCTAATCTACAAGTTGTGTGATGAAAGCAGAAAGCCATCATAGGCAAATCTTGCGGACTTTTTGGTGTCGCCTTTTTGAGATCTTGTCATAAAACTTTTACAACATGTTGTACTTATTTTCTTGAGGCTACTCGACCAAATTTGCGGTGGTTGCAGAGTTCTGGCCTGGGGTGATGGATACTACAATGGTGATATAAAAACTAGAAAGACAACTCAACCGATGGAGTTCACAGCCGATCAAATGGGACTGCAGAGGAGTGAGCAACTAAGGGAGCTTTTCGAGTCTCTCTCGGCAGGCGATAGCAACCAGCAAACGAGAAGGCCGTCTGCTTCATTATCTCCTGAAGATCTGACAGCCACAGAGTGGTACTACTTGGTTTGCATGTCCTTCACATTTGGCCCGGGGCAGGGGTAACATCTCTTCGCATTCATGAAGTCTCATTTTCGACTACTTTGCTCAAATTTCTTATTACATTGAGATTATTCTCATATTAGACTTTAACTTGGCCTCCATGCAATTTGATTGTAATGAAGTTGACTCATGCTTGTATGGTCGAGTTTCTTTCGTCATTTCTCTTCCAACTTATCATTTTTCTGGTGTTCAGACTTAATACAGCTATGTATGACTGGTTTCTCTTATGGTCAGGATATCTAGCGATGTTTGTCGTGTAATATACTTCCGATTATAAGAAGAGAAGATCTTGGTTGTCATGAGAATTACACAAAAATACATATATTGACCTTAAATGAAAATAGTTGAAAAAGAGATGCTTGTAAGGAAATTTTACACGCTACTCGCTGTGTTCTGATTCTTGTGATCACGACATTCAAACTGGTTTTCAAAATTGCAGTTGCAGTTATGTATTCCATATTTCTTTTGGGAGGAGTCACATTATAGTCTCAAAATTATATTTGGTGATGATCATAAGAGTCAGTTCAGTCACGAGTTAGAGATTTGAAAGCATTAAATGGTGATCTAGGCCACTGGTTTAACAGGGTTTAGTCCTGTATTATGCTTGTATAATTGTACTACGTCTGTGAACATTTCTATTATTGCTCTCTAGGGCTCTACTATTTGGCACCAGTATCGCTACTTGTCTTAAAGTTGCTGTGTCCTAATAACTTTGATTTTCCTTCTTATACCGATCGTGACCAGGATGCCAGGAAGAGCTTTGGCAAGCTATCGACATATATGGCTGACTGATGCTCAATTTGCCGAGAGCAAAACTTTCTCTCGCACGCTTTTAGCAAAGGTTCGGTTCTATAATCTGCTTCACAAGTTTCTTTCTGCTGTGATGTATGTAAAAATGTATTAATAATCTGATAGTTTTCGCTCTTTGTTGTCCTGGATCTGATCTATATGATTTTGCGCCACATTTCGCCTCAGAGTGCATCTATTCAGGTATGTTAGGTTTCGATTCCTTCACTCGTTTCGTTCTCAAATATCCGTAACTCTTAAGTAATGTGGTTCTGTATGGACCCCTACCATTGATTGGAGAAAAGAGATTTTTTTGTATATGGCAACATATAAAGTAATGTTGTATGTTACCATTAATCAATCAAAATGTCATTATATATGACTGTATCAGGATATTCATATGTTAATATGTTCATGCATTCATTCAAATCATAGTTCACAGTATCGGCCGATACCGATCAGATACGGCCGATACCAATACGGTTTGGCATGTCCCGATCCGATACTGACCGATACCCGATACTGACCGATACCGACATTGAGGGTCTCTTTTCCGGTCAATTCGACAAAGAAAATTGAACAAAAAAGACCAATCAACAAGGGTGTAAAAACATAGAAAGGTTATAAAAAGCATGTAAAAGAAGAAAACTTATCTATCGCATATAAATCAATAGGTAAGGGTGACTACTATTTCATTCAATTTCAAAACTACTAAGAAACAACACCAAAAATATTAAAATTATGCCTAAATGTATAAAATATATTTTCTAAAATTTTAATTTAATTATTTGTTTTTTCCGACACTAAAAAATCCGATACTCCGATCCGAAACCTCCGATACTGCTGATACCACCGATCCCGATACTCATTGGAATGGTCCGCTACCGATACTTCGAACCTGTTCAAATGTCTGGTTCAGAGGACTTGGCATTGACATCTATCACTTACACCCTTTATTTGCAGACAGTGGTATGCTTTCCTTTCATGGGTGGGGTGCTAGAGCTGGGTACAACTGAACTGGTACTTACCACTGATTCTTAGGTTATTTTGAGGTATTGGATTCATTTACTGGAACTACAACCACTATCTTGAATTTTTTTGAAGGTTTTGGAGGATACCGATCTCATACAACAAGTAACAACTTCCTTCTGGGAGGTGTCGATCCCTGTTTCATCCGAGCAATCTATATCCAGTTCCCCAATGGCAGAAAAAGATGAAGATGACATGGATCGAATTCTTGATCGCGTAATAGAAGATGCAGAGATTTCGGATAACCATGACTTGGTAACCGGATACCAGAGCCCGATTGAGGGTGCCTTGCAACCTCTCTCTTTTGCTCTTCAATCGTATGTCTCCAACGAACAAATCGATCTAATTCACGACAAGGTGGAAGAAGTGAATCCAACCATGTGTGAGGAACTAAAGATTGGTTCTCCTGACCACAGTTCGAACGAGTATAGTCCAAATCTTCATACCGATGATTCTTTCAGGATGGAGGGACTCAACGGTGCTTCTGAGCTTCCTAGCCAGCAGCTGATGGATGACGAGATCAGCAATTGCCTGCGTGGTTCTTTACATTCGAGCGAGTCCTTCGTGAACCCTCAAAGGATCCTCTCTTCTCCAAAGGGTGAAAGACAAAAGGGACATGACCTCGATCACCTTCAAGAGGGAAATTTTGCCAAGTCAATCTCACTAGGCCTTGATGGGAACGAGACTCAGTATCAAAGGACTCTTGTTACTATTTTAAACAGCTCCAAAGAGTTAGTTTCGGTAGCATGCACTCCTAAAGGTTCGCATGAATCTAGCTTCACAATTTGGAGGGGAGGTTCGAGCTTCCCTAAGCCTCCTAGTAGCACACCTCAGAAACTGTTAAAGAAGATTTTGGTCGATGCTGACTGGACCTTTGGCGGTCGACAAATGAAGCCTCCCGAAGAGAATGGAAGCTTGAATAGGATCTACAAGTCAGAAGCAGATGATAATGGTGTAAACCATGTATTATCAGAGAGGAGGAGAAGAGAGAAGATGAACGAGAAGTTCGTGATTCTCCAATCACTAGTTCCTTCCATTAGCAAGGTCAGATATTCTCATTCCTGTGATGGCTTTACCCAAGGATAAATCGAAATGGAGTACACTTGTAAGATTATGGACCTAAAGTAACATAAATTTGAATTATTCTTGCTTATTCTGTTAGCTATGAATTTCAAAAGTAGTTACCTGGAAAATTTTGGTAAGTTCAGACTTAACATTAGTAAACTATGAAGTGAACTTCGTGTGTGCTTGAATTTCCATAACCGGTATACTTCCTTGAATTGTTCTATCTCAGGTGGATAAAGCATCAATCCTTGGCAACACAATAGCTTACATAAAAGATCTTGAGAGAAGAGTTGAAGAGTTGGAGTCTTCTGCAGAGATGGTGGAGCTAGAAGGAAGAGGGAGAAGGAAGCATCCAGACATAGCAGAGAGAACGTCTGACAATTATGGTGATAACGGAGACATCAGCAGCAGGAAGGCTTCGTCAAACAAGAGGAAGGCTTGCGACATTGAGGAAGCCGAGGCCGATTGCAACCACTGGTTCCTGTCAAAGGACGGTGCAATCGATATCAACGTTACCATGATCGAAAGAGAGGTTAAGATAGAGATGCAGTGTCCATGGAGAGACGGTTTACTACTTGAGATAGTCGAGGCAATGAGCAAGATTTATCTGGATGCTCACTCGGTGAAATCAACAACAGTAGATGACATCCTTACCCTCTCCCTAAAAGCTAAGGTTTAAGAGTTCTTAAACCATTTTGCGGATTGTTTCTTGAAATGTACTAATTCTGTCGAGACTGATCACGTGTTTTGAAATGGCTACAGATCAGGGATTCGATCACCGTGTCCCCAGTAACGATCATGAGAGCACTACAGAGAGTGCTTGGCAAATGTTGAAGAGAGGGTTTCCTGGTAGCTTACTAGTCCACTAATTTAGGTAGATTCTGATGCTCTTTGCACTTTCATCTTGTATCACTAAGATGTTTGGTGATTGTGATTAATTGGATTCTCATTAACGCTAATAACATCAATTCTGCAACTCTCTTAAGGTGACAAGATATGCTGCTTGTCAAACATATAATGTAAATTTATCAGTACCCATCATTTATTAATTATGGAGAAGGTTGCCGGAACCTATTTGGAAGTTCTATATTAAACCTGTACTATAATCTCAAAAAAAAAAAAGATTAAGCTGGTAGTGGATCATTATTGTCGTTTGTTTCTCTTTGTAAGGTCCAGTAATCTTAAAATGTCTGGTTATTAAAAAAGCTTCCGAAAGTGCTCAAACTCCCTATTTTGCTAAAACCTGGGCATTTAAGGGGTGTTTCATTTACAAAATCCTGTAATGTGTTGACAAGAGCAAGATACAGATATTTCTCGGGTATTTTGTATGTTTCTTGACTTTCTCTTGTAGAAAACACAATTGAAGCTCTTTTCTGAACCGTGCTTTCTCTATACAACCTGTTTTTTTCTTCTTAACCATGTTTTAGTTGCGTCTATAGCCTCATGTAACCATGTTTTAGTTGCGTCTATAGCCTCATGATATATCAAGAATCCAGCCTATTCTTCGGTTGTTTGGTATGTTCAAATTTCCCAGCAGATAAGATGCAGTGTTTAATATCTGATTGTATAACTTTTTATGGCAGCTCATCTCACAGTTATGCATTGCAACGATGGCAACAAGAGGACCAGATGCGGCAAGTTGGACTGCCTTTCAATGCAAGGTTCCGATACTTGGTGAGAAAGAACTCATAAATTCTGCAATCTAAGGGAAGAGCACATTTGACCTCTGAACTCACCAAGAGGACATTTAAGTAGTGCTAATTGCGAGGGGGAGAAGTATTTGAATAGGCTTAGACAAGCTTTCCAGGAAGTTGCCAGCCTCATTGATCGAGGCTTGGACCATTGTATTTGTGAATAAACATCAATTGTAGCTTAAGTCTACTGTCTTTCCTTTGCCTTCACATGAGGAACAGAACCTTGTTGTGCATTAAACTCTTGGTCTTCATTGAAACATGCCAATTGGGCTCCAATTATAATGATGATTTGTTCCTGGACTTGTATTCTAAAAGCATCTGCCATTATTGGCTTCTTGCCTCATTTCTTTACAGTTACTAAACCATTAACAATTGAATAGTGCCCAACCATAAATTGACTGACAGCAAGCTGTGGATGGAGTTCAATATTTCAAATGTAAGTCCCTTATAATGGTTTTGAAGGAAGTTCTGTTATAGCCAACTGAGATTCTTGGGCTAAGCAGTGTTGTTGGCAACTCGACGTCAATTCTCTGTATTGGTCTCAAATTCTTCACATGGTAAATAGTAAAACAAAAACAAAAAATTTGCAATATGTTCTTGTGGGAATAACTGAGAACCAACCTAATTTCTCGTGCTGATGGTAACCAATAGAATTGAATTTTTCAAAGATTGGAAACCTAATTTTCTGTACTCGTGACAATGACGAGTTGAAAATGAACTCATAATTGTACTCAGTATAGGCGCTACCAAAAATTTGAGCAAGTGCAATTAAGATACAACTGAAGACTTTTCGGATTTGAAGGAACCCTTTTAACTAATAGCAATTTGCAGATGATAGAATGTCCCGGTCCACCTCTCTGGAGTGTTCACACTACTTGCGCGGGTGAATGTATACATACCCAACCCCTTACTAAGCACACCCCAAACCAAAAAA
>JANAVB010017398.1:3624682-3687182 GCA_029216955.1 Iris pallida | reverse complement strand
ACACTATCTTCATATATTTAAATAAATCAGCGTTAACATTATGAATAAATATATCATCTGCATATGTGCAGCTCCTTTAATTATGTCCTAATAAGTTGGAGCCTCACGGAATGGTTGGTTATTGACAGCCATCATTAGCACTTAACCCTACTTCAGAAGCTCTTCGATGATACTTAAGGTACACATTATTAGCTTGCAGCCAACAAATTAGTATCGAGATTAAACGAAAAGCAAATACCATGACAGCTAGAGACCAGGATATGTTCTTATGAAGCTAAATATAGAGTACCCTAATTTCACTGAGTGCAGTAATTCTCTGAAGCACACTAATAAAAGAAAGTATTGAAAGGTTACTTAAGTCAACTGAAAAATACTGAAATCCACAGATACACGACAATTGAATGTTATAGTTTCTGTTCACTGGCCGTGTTACATCTTTAATAATCTATCATGTTAACATTTGCGGAAGACAACAGATCAAAGAACAGAAAGGTCCCAAACTGAGGGAATTGATGCTGGATCAGCCATTGATTAGATAAATAGCTATTAGTAGTTGTTAGGCCGGGGGGGGGGGGGGGGGGGGGGGGGTGGGGGGTGTCAAAGTTTGCTGATCAGAGAAGAGACAAGTACAGTTGCAATTAATAAATCATATTAGTTTAAAAGCCAGGAATATGATGAAACCTAGGCTGGCAATAAGAAAAAAAAATTATGGTAAATTGAGGATCCAGAGTTATGCCTCAAAGAGAAGCAGCAAGAAGTAGACACATGAAAATGATTTGCAAAAGTTGGTATGAAATTTTTGCACATCTATAGATGTGACAAGAAAGCCTTTATCTCAAAATTTTGGGTGGCTGTTTGAATCCTTCATCCCAAACTTTTGCACATCTATAGATGGTAAAGTAAAAAACAAAGATACCAAAGACCTTGAGGCAAGAATGGTTAGGGGGAGTCCTAGAGGATAGGGGCCCGGAGAAATGCTAGAAAGAACTACAGACGGTGAATCAGATAGACGAAACTGAAATCAGTGTGGAGTAGTCTTGTCTGATTAAATTGGTTAGACCATTCGTCAGATGTAACTAAACAACCTCGTTCTCATCAATCATCAGATCAGCTACTTGTACTTGCTATCAAAGTTTGGCTCCTACAGTGATATAGATGAACTGTGTCACGATTGTTTTTAATGCTAAACATAGAAAACCATTCACCTTGAAGCTTAATCTTCAAAAGATGAGGAATGCACAAAAACAAACGTAGCTGCAATAAAATAGTCTAGTTAAATTGATTAGTGAGATGTAACTAAACAAACCTTGTTCTCATCAATCATCAGATCAGTTACGTGTACATGCTATCAGAGTTCTACTCATACATTGATATAGATTACAAACTGTATCAAGATTGTTTTTGTCACGCCCCGATTTGGAGAATCTTTCGTCCTCGCTTCGATTCGCGCCAAATCGTTCGTCCTCGCTTCGATTCGCGCCGAATCGTTCGTCCTCGCTAAGGCGTGATGTCGTACAAGTCTGGTGTTGCACTTGTACAAGGCAAGAACGTGCACTGTTATGTCATTTAGAAACATTTGAAACCCAGCCACAATTCAAAAACATTGAGGACACAATATAGGAAGAAGAAATACTCATTTTATTAATAATTGTAGTCAGAATATAATTTTTCTCGATAATATTTGAAATGCCTTTTCGGCTACATTGATTCATGAAAAGTAATACAACCGATAGACTGCCATGAAATAACTTCCCGTTCCATACATCATGTCCCTTTAGTACTTTGAAATATAAGCAGCTATCTTTGAAAACTCCGCAATACTTTGTGCGTCTTTAGGGAAAAACAACTTGAAAGGAAACAGCAGTTCAGAAAGCTTTAATTGCGATGTGCGCCCGAGCCTTCTCCAGTACCTGTGGAGGAGGGGTCAGCACATTATAACAATGCGATGGTGAGCCCCGTTGGCCACTCAGCTAAACCAACATTTTGTTAATGACAAGCATTTTAAATTATGAACTTATTAGGAACGGACAACATTCAGAGTAAATCACAATTCAAATAACATGGTAATTCATGAAACCATGTTTACTTTATCATCGGCCGAATCCAGCTTTCCTGCATAAGATACAGGATAATGATAATAATAATACTTACCGTCCCTGCATAAAATGATCATTAACATGCATCCTGACTACATGGCCACTGGCGCTGTTAAACCATACGGACATTTCTTTGCCATATAGGACTTCAAGGTAATGCGATGACTCCAAAGTAGGTAGCTAGCCCCTAAGGATGCCTCGCAAGACCCGTGCTCCCATTAGCACGCCAATGTTTTCTCCTAGGCCGAATCGGTCCTGGCGTTCCGTTACCGATTCGAGGAAACACACCACCAAACCTTGTGCACAAGTTGTCCATGACCATGCCAATGCGTGACCGACTCGATAAGCATACAGTGCATGGTAATATTGAAAGTAAATAGACAACTTGTTCATTTCCAGCATTTCATATTCATCATTCTAGGCATCAATTCATTTCAATTCAATGTTCAGTTCATCGCTGTAAAATCAATGTTCAATGGGCAAGCATAATCTCAATGTTGTTAACAGTGTAATCGATTCATTTAATGTTCAAGGGACAAGTATCATTTCAATGTTCAATCTCTAGCTTCTTAGTGGTATTGACTTGTGGCATTAGCAACTTGATATCGATCAACGGATGTTGCAAGACAATTATTTAGTTGGTATGAAGGAATAGCGAGAGGGACAAACCACCACAGAGATCCACACTCACCAATTTAGAGAATCGCAGAGAGAGAGAAGAACACTTGCGCGCTTAGCCTTCCGTTCCGCGTCAGTCTGCAATGTCACCAAAAGTTTGGTTAATTCTCCGTCTTGTTATGTTCTCTTCTCTCAGAATTCTCAAGAATGAATGCTATGCAAATCGATGAAAACGGACAAGAATCAAATCATCGAAAATCATTCAGAAAAGCATCCATCAAAACCAAGCAACAAGACCAGCAGCAAAACATCCAGAGAAAACTCTTAGACGCATTTCAAGAGAAACCAATCCAGTAGTTGGAAAGGTTCTTATGCACTTGTCCGTGATCGATTCGGTGCCGACGGTAAGTTTCCCCAATACTCGGTTCCGACCGAGTTAACCAAGCCACAAGCCTTACATAGTGAACCGCTAGGAGCGGGGCACTACATAATATACCACTAAGAAAAAGTTTCGTCCTCGAAACTTAAAGCAAGAGTCCTCACTCAAAATTATCAAACAGCGAGAGGTATTTCACCCGCATCTCCTCTTCTAGTTCCCACGTCGACTCCTCGACAGCATGGTTCCGCCACAACACGTTGACTAAAGACACTGTCCGATTCCGTAAAACTTTCTCCTTCCTGTCCAAAATTTGGACAGGCTCTTCAGTGTAGGATAGGTCAGCGCTCAGCTGCAACTGATCGAAGTTCACTACGTGACTTGGATCATGCACGTACTTCCGTAGTTGAGATACATGGAAGACATCGTGCACATCAGCCAGAGCCGAAGGTAGTGCAAGTCGATAAGCCACTGCGGCTACCTTCTCCAAAATCTCGAAGGGTCCAACGAATCTCGGGCTCAGCTTTCCTTTCATCCCAAACCGCATCACACCTCGCATGGGTGTGACCTTCAAGAAGACATGATCGCCTGCTGCGAATTCCAAAGGTCGTCGATGTACATCCGCATAACTCTTCTGTCAACTTTGAGCAACTCTAAGTTTTCTCGAATTAAGCGAACCCTCTCGACGGCCTGTTCCACAAGTTCTGGTCCGAGCACTTGCCATTCACCGACTTCATCCCAGCATATCGGCGATCGACATTTCCGTCCATACAAGGCTTCGTACGGGGCCATCTAACTGTTGTTATAGGCAAATTCTGCTAATGCAAGATGTGCATCCCAATTTGTCTTTGAATCGAGCACGCACAATCTCAACATATCTTCAAGAATCTGATTTACTCTCTCTGTTTTCCCATCAGTCTGCGGATGGTATGTCGTACCGAAATTCAACTTTGTGCCCAACGCTGAGTGCAGACTTATCCAAAATCGCGACAAGAATCGTCCGTCTCTATCCGACACTATAGAAGCTGGCACCCCATGTAATCGGACAATTTCATTTATGTAGATCTGAACCAACCGTTCTACGCCCCATGTAACTTTTATTGGAATGAAATGAGCCGACTTGGTTAATCTATCTACGATAACCCAAATCGCATCATTCTCCTTCTGAGTTCTTGGCAAGCCGACTATAAAGTCCATACAAATATTATCCTACTTCCACAGTGGAATTAGGCCTGTCAATGGTAGACCGAAAATTCGTATCCGATCCGTATTCGATCCGAAAATATCCGAAATTTCGGATACGGATACGAATTCGGATATCATATCGGATATTTATCGGATATCAGATGCGGATACGGTAAGTGTTATATCCGGACCAATAATATCCGAACCAATAATATTTAAATTATTTAATAAATTTAAAATATATTCAATGTATGCATGAGACTATTAGTTATATGTGCTTGATTGGAGAATTTTTTGGTGCAAATATATTCAATGTATGCATGAAAATCTGTTGCTTATGATATTTCAATGTGAAAATCTGCACATATATATGACAAAATCTGATGTTCCAATATAGAAATATGTTTGCTTCTGATATTTAAATGTGAAAATCTGCTGTTTCTAAATAAAATCTGTCGTTTCAATGTGAAAATATGTTATTTCTTGACAAAATCTGCTGGTCCTGATTTTTTTTTTCCTTCCCTTTTTAAATTATTTTTTAGTAATCTTATTGGTTCGAATATTATCCGATATCCGTTAAAATTATCGGTAACGGATACGGTAGCCAAAACTGATATCCGATCAGATATCGGATAGTTATCGGATATATCCGATAGTTAATGGTTCGGATTTGGTAATGCTAATATCCGACCAATAAGCTACCATTGACAGGCCTAAGTGGAATAGCCAAATTTTGTAGTTCTCCGCCTGGCCGTTGGTGTTCGACCTTCACACGCTGACAATCTAAGCATTGTGACACGAATAGCGCCACATCCTTCTTCATGCCATGCCACCAAAATGTTGTGCGCAGATTCTTGTACATTTTCGTGCTTCCCGGATACAAGGAATACTTCGCGAAATGAGCCTCGGTCAGTATTTCCTTCCTGATATCCTCATCCTTAGGAACGCACAATCTTCCCTTGACACAGATAGTGTCATCTTCAACTGTAAAGTCAGACGCCTTTCCTGCTAGAATCAACTCACGTATCTTCTGCAGAAACGGATCGTCCTTCTGAGCAATCTTAATCCTTCCCTGGAGGCTCGACTCAAGCTACAACTGAGCCAACTGTACATTCTGCGGACGGATCCTGAACTCGATACCCATCTCTTCAAGATCTCGTAGTAACTCCTTTTCTATTGCTAGTGACCCAACAAATTTTCGACTCAAGGCATCGGCTACCACGTTTCCTTTACCCGGCGTGTAGGAAATTGTCAAGTCATAGTCCTTGATCAATTCTAACCAACGCCGCTGCCTCAAATTCAATTCCTTCTGCGTGAATATGTACTTCAGGCTTTTGTGATCCGTGAAGATCTCGCAGGACACACCATAGAGATAGTGTCGCCACAATTTCAATGCGAACACAATCGCCGCCAGTTCTAAGTCATGAGTTGGGTAATTCTTCTCATGCTGTTTAAGTTGCCTCGACGCATATGATATTGTCTTCCCCCGTTGCATGAGAACACATCCCAAACCAAGTCCCGATGCGTCACTGTAGATCTGAAATCCCTCAGAGCTTTCTGGAAGTGCTAAAATTGGAGCCGTGACGAGCCGCTGCTTGAGTTTCTGAAAACTACTCTCACAGTCGCGGTCCACTTAAATACGACTCCCTTCTGAGTGAGGCGAGTCAAATGCGAAGCGATTCTTGAAAAGTCTTTCACAAACCTACGGTAGTATCCGGCTAAACCAAGAAAACTCCGTATCTCACTAGCTGATGCAGGCTGTTTCCAGTCTACAACTGCCTCAATCTTCTTTGGGTCAACGACAACGCCTTCTGCCGACACCACATGCCCTAGGAACGACACGTTGTTCATCCAAAATTCGCACTTGCTTAGTTTCGCATACAGCCGATTGTCTCGCAGCGTCTGAAGTACTTCTCTCAAGTGTTCGACATGAGTCTCCCTGTCCTTTGAGTAGATCAAGATGTCTTCGATGAACACAACAACAAACTTGTCTAAGAACGGTCGAAACACTCTATTCATTAGATCCATAAAGGCTGCTGGAGCATTAGTCAAACCGAATGACATGACCAAAAACTCATAGTGTC
Source organism: Iris pallida (assembly GCA_029216955.1). Lineage (NCBI taxonomy): Eukaryota > Viridiplantae > Streptophyta > Magnoliopsida > Asparagales > Iridaceae > Iris > Iris pallida. The sequence continues at coordinate 3,680,823 of JANAVB010017398.1, read as the reverse complement.
CGTATCTCGTACGGAATGCTGATTTAGGAACATCTTCGGGTCTAATCTTCAACTGATGGTATCCTGAACGAAGATCGATTTTAGAAAATACGGTCGCCCCTTGTAGCTGATCGAACAGATCATCTATCCTTGGCAAGGGATACTTGTTACGGATGGTTGCCTTATTCAGTTCTCTGTAATCGATACATAGCCGCATCGTCCCATCCTTCTTCTTTACAAACAGCACTGGAGCTCCCCATGGAGATACACTTAGGCGAATGTATCCCCGGTCTAGCAATTCTTGTAGCTGTACCTTTAGTTCCTTTAATTCTGCCGGAACCATCCTGTACTGCGCCTTTGATATCGGACGAGTATCCGAAAATGTATCAATTGTGAATTCAATTTCTCTATCCGACGGCATTCCAGGTATCTCGTCCGAAAACACGTCGGGGAACTCTGCCACAATTTCGGTCTGATTCGAGCCTACACTCTTCATCCGAGTGTCTTGAACAGAAGCGAGAAATTCTTCACACCCTGAGTACAGCATGTGCCTTGCTGTAACTATCGATATTACCATGGGTCCTTGGAATGCCGAGCCACACAAATAAGAGAACTCTGTTTCGCTAGGTAGGCGAAACACAACTCTCTTATCCGCACAGTCGATTGTTGCATGACAGGCGCTGAGCCAGTCCATTCCCAAGATGATATCGTACTCTTTGATGTCGAATACAATTGCGTCCAAAGATAAAGTCTTGCCTCCAATTTTAATGTAGCCGTCCCTGCAAATCAAAGTTGCAGGCATATCTACTCCCAAAGGAGTGCTAACACACAAAGTTGTCTTTAGTTGAGTCATACAAAATTTATTTTCCATTGCAAAATCAGACAAGATAAAGCAATGAGTAGCACCAGAATCAAAAAGTACTCTAGCAGGTGTGCTTTTGTACAGCAACATACCTGTAATTACATTCTCCGCGGTCTGGGCCTCTGCCTGAGTCAAGGCATAAACCCTTGCTTGCGCACCTTGTTGTTGATTCGGTGCATTCCCAGTTGGTTCTGGTAAGGTTGGTGGTGTTAGGCCACGATTCTGATTATTATATTAGTCCCGGTTCTGATTGTTGTTATGCCCACGATACTGATTGTTGTTACTTCCACGAGGAGGATACTGATTCTCTCCCCTAGCTCTGCATTCAAATGCCTTGTGATTCATACCCCCACATTTGTAACACCCGACACGACAGTCTTCACGACGATGTCCAATTCGATTGCACCTGCTATAACGCAGCTCTTGATACGGTCCTTTGTTATTGCCTGTATTCGGACGCTTAGGTGCGTCATTTCTTCCTGCAGACCAAGGTCGTTTCTGATTATTGTTGCCTTGGTTGCTCTGCGTTGTCCCACGACTAGCCGGCTGATAAAATCTCTCCATCTCGAGAGCTGTTTCATACGCCTCCCGATAAGACGTACACTTACGACTTAGCACATCCCGCTGCAGGCCCTCATTCAAGCCTTGCACGAATCTTTCTCGCTTGGCGTCGTCATTCGGTACCATGTACCCAGCGAATGTGACTCTCTTCAAAAATTCTGTCTCGTAGTCATCCACTGACATACTACCCTGTCGGAGTTCTATGAACTCATTCTCTTTCTGTTGACGGACAGCTGGTGGAATGAATAGTGCAATGAAAGCCTGCTTGAAGCTCCCAAGATATCTTTGTATCCGGATTATTACTGCAAAGTGCCCGTCTCTGTGAAATCCACCATTCCTGGGCCTTGAGACGAAGTAGTACAGCGGTACACTCCACTCTCTTGCTGCCCTGTATATCCAGCATTCGAAAGTAGCCCTCAAGTGTGTTCAAGAAGCCCATCACCTCATCTGGCTCCGCTCTCCCATTAAACTCAGGCGGGTCGCAGCTCTTGAATTCGGAGAACTTGAAGCTCGTTCTCTTCCGTGTCGGCGTCTCAAGTTTCTCTGTCGGCACTTCTACGGTCTCAGTTGCTGCGGCCTTTACAGAAACATTGGAATCGGCCGTCAGCTTGGTGACAATCTGAGATAGATTATTCACTTGCTTTTGTTGAGCATCTAGCTGCTCCTGAAACTGATGCTGAAGCTGCTCTTGAAGTGCGCGATGTTGAGCTTCGTTCTGCTTCCTCTGAGCCTCCAGTTGTTTAATCAGTTTCTCCATTGGGTCAGACGATAAATTCGTCTTTGAGCTATCACCTTTGGTCATTCTACAACAAAGAAACAATTCCATTAGCACTCATAAAATATTTATAGGCTTATTGTATGGAACATTATTTCATGCCAGCGCTATCGACACTATCAATCGAGAAAATTTGCATCAAGACTTCCTTTTTGAAAACATTTTCGAAATCCGAGGAATTGAAACCGTGCTTTGATACCAACTTGTCATGCCCCGATTCGGGGAATCTTTCGTCCTCGCTTCGATTCGCGCCGAATCGTTCGTCCTCGCTAAGGCGTGATGCCGTACAAGTCTGGTGTTGCACTTGTACAAGGCAAGAACGTGCACAGCTATGTCATTTAGAAACATTTGAAACCCAGCCACAATTCAAAAACATTGAGGACACAATATAGGAAGAAGAAATACTCATTTTATTGATAATTGTAGTCAGAATACAACTTTTCTCGATAATATTTGAAATGCTTTTTCGACTACATTGATTCATGAAAAGAAATACAACTAATAGGCTGCCATGAAATAACTTTCCGTTCTATACATCATGTCCTTTTAGTACTTTGAAATATAAGCAGCTATCTTTGAAAACTCCGCAATACTTTGTGCGTCTTTAGGGAAAAACAACTTGAAAGGAAACAGCAGTTCAGAAAGCTTTAATTGCGATGTGCGCCCGAGCCTTCTCCAGTACTTATGGAGGAGGGGTCATCACATTATAACAATACGCTGGTGAGTCCCGTTGTCCCACTCAGCTAAACCAACATTTTATTAATGACAAGCATTTTAAATCATGAACTTATTAGGAACGGGCAACATTCAGAGTAAATCACAATTCAAATAACATGGTAATTCATGAAACCATGTTTACTTTACCATCGGCCGAATCCAGCTTTCCTGCATAAGATACAGTATAATGATAATAATAATACTTACCGTCCCTGCATAAAATGATCATTAGCATGCATCCTGACTACATGGCCACTGGCACTGTTAAACCATACGGACATTTCTTTGCCATATAGGACTTCAAGGTAATGCGATAACTCCAAAGTAGGTAGCTAGCCCCTAAGGATGCCTCGCAAGACCCGTGCTCCCATTAGCACGCCAATGTTTCCTCCTAGGTCGAATCGGTCCCGGCGCCCCGTTACCGATTCGAGGAAACACACCACCAAACCTTGTGCACAAGTTGTCCATGACCATGCGAATACGTGACCGACTCGATAAGCATACAGTGCATGGTAATATTGAAAGTAAATAGACAACTTGTTCATTTCTAGCATTTCATATTCATCATTCTAGGCATCAATTCATTTCAATTCAATGTTCAGTTCATCGCTGTAAAATCAATGTTCAATGGACAAGCATAATCTTAATATTGTTAACAGTGTAATCGATTCATTCAATGTTCAAGGGACAAGTATCATTTCAATGTTCAATGTTCAATCTCTAGCTTCTTAGTGGTATTGACTTGTGGCATTAGCAACTTGATATCGATCAACGAATGTTGCAAGACAATTATTTAGTTGGCATGAAGGAATAGCGAGAGAGACAATACCACCACAGAGATCCACACTCACCAATTTAGAGAATCGCAGAGAGAGAGAAGAACACTTGCGCGCTTAGCCTTCCGTCCCGCGTCAGTCTGCAATGGCACCAAAAGTTTGGTTAATATTCCGTCTCGTTATGTTCTCTTCTCTCAGAATTCTCAAGAATGAATGCTATGCAAATCAATGAAAACAGGCAATAATCAAATCATCGAAAATCATTCAGAAAAGCATCCATCAAAACCAAGCAACAAGACCAGCAGCAAAACATCCAGAGAAAACTTTTGGACGCATTTCAAGATAAACCAATCCATTAGTTGGAAAGTTTCTTATGCACTTGTCCGTGATCGATTCGGTGCCGACGGTAAGTTTCCCCAATACTCGGTTCCGACCGAGTTAACCAAGCCACAAGCCTTACATAGTGAACCACTAGGAGCGGAGCACTACAGTTTTCAATGCTAAACATAGTGAACCATTCATCATGATGAATGCATAAAAATAATTAATTAATTTTCAAAAAGTAGCTTCACTAAACTGAATGCGCGAAAGAGTTTGATAAACAGTTAGCTTATTGTATCTAAAACAAAGAATAAAAACCATGGAGTTCTACAAGCAGGAGGATATTCAATAAAGGTAGAGTTACACTTATATACATGTTTAATGAGAACCATTTTCAAAAGCAGGGTAAATGACTTAATCCAAGTTAGACATTATAGATATTGCAAATAAATAGGATAAGTGAAATTAAACTTGTTTTAAAGAGAATGAAAACATGAAAAGTTACAGCCTTAAGGTGGTTGATAGATTATCTATGCACTGGATACCAACTGTGATTTGAATCAGCCAGTTCTGTTTTCAGTTGATACATACAACTTTGCTGGATACATTATTCTGAAGACTAAGAAAATATATAATGGAGGAAAGAAAAAAGTTATAGAACATCAGAGCACCTATATAAATTATAGGCATATATGCTTAGTTACCCTTGTTTAAGGGGGTGTGGTGTATAATACTATACGAACTATCATGGAATTAGTTCTACAAACCACAAAGTAAAAAAAATTGGAGATTAATTATGCAAATAAGTTAAACAAACACAAATATGACACTGTACATGCATGGTGATGTGGATTTTGAGGTTTCCTACAAGGTTCGAAGTATCTGTATCGTCGTTGGTTTTGGATTCTTCCTATGAGTATCAGTATCTGCAGTTTCAGACTGAAGTATCGGATTCTTCGTTTCATAAAGCCAAAAATGATAAAAAAGTGTTTTATTAAGCTAGAAAAATATATGATTCATTTGGACATACTTCTATATGTTATATGTTGTTTAGCATTAGTTTTAAATGTAATAATATTCGACCTTGCTAAAACTTTCACATGCAATACATATTGTTTATTTACTTGCCTCTAGATATAATACACAACCACAATAAATAGTTTTGAAGGAAATAATATTAATATGGATGGATATTGTAAATTTACAGATATACAAATCTGAGAAATGGTAATGGTTATATAGTATGTCTGATAAGAAAAGCTCATCGACACACTCTAACATTGTTGAGCTTCAGGCCGACCAAATCATTTTGACAATAATTTTCCATACTTCTTTCTCTTTCGTTCAATTTTTCTCAGCCGTATTGATGGGAAAAAGATCCCCAAACTTTAGTATCGGCCGGTATCATTGTCGGTAGCGAGAGAGATCGGATCGGGAAATGCCAAAACTGATACAATACGGCTGATACGCATCGGTATCGTCTGATACTACGAACTATGGTTTCCTAGTGTCACTTATAGCGTACAATATGTGCTTGACACAAACACTGTTCCAATTTGGACAGTTCGGGTTTCCTAGGTGCAAGGGTAAAATGTCTCCCAATCACAATTTGGCTTTATGCAAAGGAGGTCAAGCACAAATGCTATTTGTTATTAAGATGATTAACAAAAGAACATAGGGAGAAGAAAAGGATATTTTATTCATGATCTCCACATTATAGGAAATTTAAGGAGACCGACGCTTAGTTCATGGCTTTTTGTGACCATTGATGTATTGACCTACCAAATCCTATAGTTGTTGGCACTCATCATCACCATACAGGCCTTCTCCCATGAGAATGGGGTTGGCTATGGAACAAAGGAAAGCTCCATACCAAATTGACAAATTTATGACCGGTTACTGATCTAACGTCAACCATCTATGGTGGTGTCATATTACCGGCCAAGGTAGCTACGAGCAGGAGAGGTCATGCCATAAACCTATATGGCCAGTTGGCAGCTAGGTATACCTATCTTTTGGACGGTAGTTTAAGCTCGTGCAACCAAGAAATACCCGCCAAGTAGAAATTTGGCACCAATTTAGAGGGTTGACGTCAGGTTAACAACCGAACATAAAAACTGTGTCAAATCTTTATGAAACTTTCTTATGCTCCATAGCATACCCCATTCTGATGGAAGAAGGCTTGGATGGAAGTGCAGGTGTGCTTTCTACTAAAACCAAGACCATGCTTCTACTGAGATCAAGACCTGGCAAGTTTGCAATTCATGAATTGTGGCATTTTCTTATCAGTGTGTTTATCCAGCATTTTTGTAAGTGAAAAGTATTCCCATATTATGTGAATGTTCCCCGGCCATATGGATTCCTGAAGGTCTAGGGATATGTCTCTAAGTGTATATGGACTCTAGAGAGACGTTCCTAGAAGAAAGCATCCCGGTTGTAATATTTTGCCTGAAAGGGAATGTGTTAAGGCACTAAGGAGTCCATCTTAGGCGTATGTGGGCCCTAGGGAGACATCCCTAGGTGTATCTGGGCTTCAGTAGCAACGTCTTTGGAGGTAAATGCCAGCATGTTGATAACTGTTCACCTGTTCACTACCAGGATATAAAATCATTGGCTAGAGGAAAATGTGGATTACCAACACTTACCTACAAGTTTTGTGAAGCATGTGATTTCATTCAGAACAAACATACTCTGTGTGTCAGTATTATTTTGATAAAGAACTCAAGAAATGAAATAGTTGTCATCATTTGTATTGGCATTTATGTTTAGGTGTTGATTTTGTGCCTCTTTGACGCTAATCATAATCTACGTTGCACATACACGAAAAAATGGTGCCCGTACCCATATCATGTATGACCTGTGTCCTTGTTCGTGTAACATAAGTGATTAAACTGAACCTATTTGAAAAGACCCGTATCCAAACCCGTATTGTGCCCTTATCTGTATTCATACTCATGCAACATAGATCATAATTAGGACATTAGTACTTGATGTTGCTATTTGCACTAAACAATAACAGAATCACTCTTTACTTCTCTTTCATATTTAAAATGTACTGACCTTTAATTTTGTATTAACTATTCTTGAATAACATACTTCTTAATGCTAGTCATTACTATATTTAGACATTCCTCTTTGGAATTTATACTGTGAAATGTATTGATGCTTGAAAATAGAATTTCTGCAACTAGTCTTGTTCTGGTTGATAAACTGTCAATCTTTCTTTTATGCTGCCCCATGTATATCTTTTCTCTGACATGTTTAATAAGACTTGAACCCTTGCCTAACATGTTAATACAATAAAATGAGACTGAATCTTGTAGATTTATTTAATTGCTTACTCATAGCGGTAATTCACCCTTTAATGGGAAAATATTTCAGGTCCGTTGTGCAAGAATGAGTGCTTGTAGCTCCAAAGTTGTCGGAACTCATCACAGATTTGTAATAGTCTAACTGTCTAAGTTGCATATTCGGTTCAGTTCATATATTGGAAATGTACTAAAAGAGTTCCAATATAGCAGTTCCATCAGAGGATCTATATATGTCGGACTTTGGATTGTATATACCATTTGGATTGCAATAATATCTACATGGCATTGTTTCAAAGGTTCGTTTTGAATCTTAAATGTTTAAGGCGAGATTTTATAATCATGTTTATGTCGTGGATTGGATATTATTACATATGTGCTCTGTTAATGGTTTGAGTCGTTTGACCATTAGATTAGATTATATATCAGACCAGCTACAAGAGTTGCAATCTTGGGATCCAAAGTCCAAACCCTCTAGTCTCGGTTCTAGACATGAATGCCATTGGGGGAGGTTTTGGAGGAGATCTTCCTACAAAGGGTGCTAAAACTTAAGGGTACAAGATTAAAAGGAAATAGAATGTTTTGCTCATGAGTATTTTCAATGTCCCAGTTACTTTGATTACATAGAGTTTTAACTGTCACGTCCCGCTCCCGTAGGAGCGATCGTCCTCGCTAAGGCGTGATGCCGCACGAGCCTAGATTGAGCTCGTGCAAGGCGGGTTCCATAACGGCCAATTCCAGCGGCTGCGACGGGGCCGTCGCAAAGCAGAGACATTGAATAATAGCAGCGGAAATTTGAAGCAACACAAGTTATTCAAAAGAAGCTCTTTATTGATATTGAAACAAAGATTACAATGGGCGCAAGGCCAAGATTACAAGTCACTCAAGCTCACTCTTCTCACATTACAAGTCTCTCGGTTCTCTCTCATCTCTCAATACATGTCTTGAACCAGCGGATGCTTCGGAAGGCGACGTCCATACATTATGTCTCGTATAAGTCTTTACTCCATGCGGCCGCACACTTCGAATCGCCAAGGAACTCCGTACCTCGACGCATCCAAGCGAGCTCCACGCCACGAGCTTCTACCTGTGCCTGCACATGAAAACTATGTGGGTGTCAGTACTCAACTGTACTGGTGGAATGAGCTCCTCGTCCACCCATACAAAACCAACACGTTTGATTTACTTTGTGCAACATAGTCCCTTTTTATTGTCTTTCTACTCTTGCCTTAGGATTATTTTAGGACCGATGCCTTGGCCTATTTCGTGTCTCTAGACCATCCCGTGCTTGCAACAACAACGTTAACTCATACTTTGCCTCTAGACCTTTCTCGTGCCAACAACGTTAACCTATCAAGTCGTGTTTGCCTTACGGTCCAAAATCAGAGACGCAACTACACGATAGACTCCATTTCCGTGTGACCGTGCTTAGAAACCCTTGCTGAGGTCGTGCCTCGCAACTCAGTAAGACTTAACCATATCGCCGCCTCGCGGCCCTTGCCGCCAAACGGCCCTTACTACTTTGATCACTGACTGACCCAATCGAGACTTGTGAACTTAGTGTCACTTAACCAACTTGCCTTGCGGCGATTCCTGACTTAAACTCGAACTCAAACCCAACTTACGCAACTCACATGTCGACACTTGAGACTCGACGACACATCTCGTGCCGAAACACGACGCCTATGTTGAAGCCAAATCTTAGGCCCAAACTTTGTGTTCCAACTTGTACACTCATTCAACTAGACTCAATCCAAAGACATGCACGCGGATAGCCGCTATTTTACCGACATCTATATGAACTTAGCCACTAGCATAACAAGCTATACTGCGACGTATAGCTTTGTTAATCGGGGTCCTTTCAACGCAAGTAGCTAGCTCCGTTGCAAGCCCCCGCTTAATCCGTGCTAAAACCTTATGCACGACTATACCCTGTTTCCTCCTAGGCCGAGTCGGTCCCATGGCCCAGGGTTGCCGCTCGAGGAAACATCGTCCTTGTCGACAAGTTGTCCATGACCATGCAAGACTCGACTCAAACTGACGTCTCACACAGACATCCTTCTTTCAGTGTTACCCTCTCTTCCAAAACCATGTTCAAGACTTCTATCCTTGAGATCCCTCGACGACCCACGGTCGCGAGCCTTCTCCCTCGATGCCATATCCTTTTTACTCAACTTAGGAATGCCCATTTGATAGCCCTTTTTCTAAACTAGACTTGAAACCAACCGTAGCTCGTGCCTTAAACACTAAGTCCGTGCATTGTGCCTTAAGCCAACCGTGTTCTACGCAACACTACCGTCCGAGTCATACTTTATATGACGGGCCTTGAGATCGTAGGATTTCGTGGCTATACCCAGCCATAGAACTCGTGGGACCGTGCTTGCTACTACTCTGATAGCCTAACATGACTTGCCTAACTTAACTTTGCAACAACTTGACGAGCAAATGCTGCGTCAAGCTTTGCCTTGATGGAACGTGCCGTGCACGCGTTCGACTTCGAACAACCAAGTCATTGGGTGCCTAGACTTAAGTCACAATCTGTTCAACCCAACTTAACTCATGGACAAACCAAGGCTATGCCAAGCCTTGGACGATGGGACCGTGCATGCTTTATGAAGCATTCATGCGGGCGATGCTTATGACTTAGGCTACGTCATAACTTCGCCTACTCAACCAACTTTTCTTCTCCCAAGCCACGGGACGAAGGATCGAGTGTCATTTTCAAAGCCCATCGTGCACCAACTCTAAGACGGCCGTTGGACCTTTCCATATTCTAACTCAATTCGACCCATCGGGATTATTCCCTTATCTATGTGAATTCGTCTCTTTTATTATCAAGCCTGCTTGTGCAAGTTGAAAATATGCGATTTATTATGTGAAGGCTAAGATGAGGCAAGTTCACCGAAACTACCCCACCTGAGCGAGCGGTCGCCTCGACCGAGCGATGCCTCCGATCAAGCCGTTGCAAGGCTAAGTCTGAACGCCGTCGGCGTTTCGATTCCTCCGATTGACTGAGCGGGACGGGGCACTACATTAACTGAACAACCAAAAAGATATGTTTGCCTACCTGCTTCGTTTGATTGCTCTAGATAGAAGCTTAAGATACAAACCATGTAGATGAATACAACTATTGATGTTTTAGGAGGTCTTTCTACAACTGATACAAGAATGAATGGAAAAAAAATTACTTGAGAGAGTTATTATTGTCCCATGTTATCCATAGTTGCATGAATTTAAACTGCACTAATAAAAATGTATGCTTACCAACCAGCCAATTTGCCATGTAAGTTTTCTGTCAAATCACTCTTTTCCTCATAGCTATCTACACCAGGAATTTTGGCACCGACTCAAAGGGGTGCCGTCACATTGACAAGCGGTCCTAAAAGGTTCTTCAGTTCTTTAATGAAACATTTCTATTCTCCATAATTGAACCCTCATGATGGGATAAGCCTCACATAAGGACAATCATCATCAGCATCTAAGCCTTCTCCCATCAAAATAGGGTCGGTGCATAAGAAAGCGCCATAAAAAAATTAAGAAGTTTTTTGGGTTGTGTAGTTAAGACCTACGGGCCGAGTTGTGGGTCCTTCGGGGTCGAGTTTGAGAGAGTTGTAACAAGTCCCGAACATATTAGACGGCAAGGTGTGCCTTTTATTTGTTGGTAGAGTAGTATGTTTTCTCCTGGCACGAATTGTTTGAAACTCATGATGTGCATGTATATACCTTTTCAAAAATATAGTACAAATATCTAATATATTAGAAACAAAGGTTCCCCTTTGTTCGAATAGTATCACGGTAGAGTAGTTAGGTTTTCTTTTTCTAGCACGTATACCCTCCAAAGTTCTTATCTTGATTTTTTTCAAAAAAATGCCATTTATTCGGCTTGTGATTTTGTTAGAGCTGAAATGGTGTTGTTTTATTTTCCTACTTTTCGCTTCTCTTCCCTCCTAATAGCAGATCCCTCCTCCAACCGGCTGCACCACAACAACAATCATTCATTTGCCCGCCCGCGGTCTTGAGACCCCGCCTTCTTCCCACATCCCAGACAATACCAGCACGCACAAGATTTGTGTCCCACCGAGATGGATCTGCATAATCCTCTACGGTCCGAGGTTTTGCTGGAAGCGTATGGAATCATCCAGAATGTGGTGGAGTCTTCTTGAAGATTCATGAAGTCTCCATAGACTTCTAGATGTTCCAAAGTCTTCTATAGGAAATATCTAAGTCCTAAAATAATCCTGGAATACTCTATTTTCATAAGCTTCATGTAAGTCCTTTGAGGCACTATAAGTAAGTAGGAGACTCGTTTGTTCCTCACCACTCAAGAAGTTGTAAATTCTCTCTAGTATAGTGAACTTGTCAATCTTCCAACCTCTCTCTCTCTCTCTCTCTCTCTCTCTCTCTCCTTTGCTCCACATTGTTCTCATTAGCGCCTTAGCAATCTAGCTAAGCGTTTGGGGAAGGCTGGTACGGGTCTTCGAGTAGGAAGCTTGTGCGCCGCACGAGTCGAAGTGTAGGCAAAAATACTAAGTCCGTGACAATAGACTTCACCCACGAGACCTAGTTTTTATTTCTCATGTTCTTGTATTAGCTTAATACTTTCTAGTAAAATTTTCAAATGGTTTGTATAATAGTAGGTTCGACGCACAAGCTCCTAATACACTTCTTTGTTAAATTGGTGTCGTGCAGTGTTTATACGTACCGGAAACGACTCTGACACTCCTAAATACTACAGGACACACCAAAATCAATGCTGAGTCCGTTTCCGTGTCCGCGTAACTTCGACCACGACGTAACTGAGAGAGTAAACATGTACAAGAAAACGGAGGACTGAAATGAAGGCAGAGAAGGATACAAGGACTGAGATGGAAAAAAAAAAAAAAAAATCTCCTTTGTACGTTTGAGAGTGAAGTTTCGATCATTAATTTATAGATGTTATAATTGAGATTGCAATGTGCAAAATTGAAGATTGAGATGGAGCGAAATGCAAACCTTTTATGGCCTTCTTTCATTGGGGGATAGGGTTTTGAGTTGAAATTTCTTCCACCGCATCAAGAGGAATTTGGGGATTTTTTTTTTTTTGAAAGGCAAGGAATTTGGGGATTTTGTTTTATTTATTTATTTTCTAATAGGTAATGGTCTATGTGGCGGTTATTAATTGTATATCCACTCTGTTACATAGACAATTGTAAGAAGATAATTGTATGGGATTAAAAACTGAGTATTATTCTTCTCTAATTTGTATTACTATGTTGGCTCTTTCCCAGTTAATTTTATATATTAAGGAAAAAATACCTTACATCTTAACCACATGAATTCGAAGTGTGCGACTATAATAAGATAGTTAAATAATTAGTTATAATTTATTAACTAAATGAGTATATAGATAATAAGTGTTTGTTAGGTGGATAAAATGTTAGAACTTATATTTCGTCATAAATAAATACTTGTAAAATATAAATAAATCTCTTATACTTGTAAATTTTATAACTTATATTTTGTCATTCAAAAATAAATAAATACTTGTAAAATATAAAATAAATATAATCCGTTCCATGTTGAAAATTGAATAAGTTCTTTATGTAAATATAGGAATAAAAGGTTTTCTGTCTGTCAATTGAAAAATATTTCCTTCCCTTTCTTTGTTAATAATATTTTTTTCAAATAATATAATATGTGTTGTAAATGGAGCAAATGGGAAAAAGAGATTTTATGCCTAATAAAAATTTAGGTTTAGGATGAATCGTTTACCTAAAGGCATTCTTGAAATATATTTAGGCTTTACGACCAACGTTCGATGACTAGGTGCAATGTACGTCACATATAAATTTTTAACGCCAATTCAAAATTTTTTTATATTTAAAATTGATTGTAAATAATACATGAGAGAACGGTATATCTTTGCTTTTGTGGGTTCATATTCGCATATAAAATGGAGCATTACTCAATTTTGGAATGAGAATCGAGTCGAACCAAATAAAAAATTCGATTAGATTTGAAAAATATTCGATTATGGTTGAATTTGATTCTTGACATATATTTTCGTTTTGGATTTCTTGTTCAGGCCACAAAATCGAATAAAAATACTAACATTTGACCCTACTATGTACTCATTTTTTTAATTTCTATTCTCGTTTTTATCTCTTGGAGATGACTAATCCTAATTTTATTATTTAATATATTCATTACCTTATACTTTACATTATTTATCAAATTTATGTATATTTTTTATATATATTTTAATCACAAGTCTAAATAGATCCGGTCCATTAAACAATAAAAAGACCACTCCAAATATAGGTGCTATCCGGTTATGGCTCATTTCGGTTTGGATTTGTTTTTTTGATATTTTGGAGTCTGGTAATTTGGTTTTGAATACTTTGTTCAGATGAAAACTAATAAACCAAATATTCTCCTCTACCAACATATGCTCGAGTGGGAAAAAAATCTATAATATAAAGCACAGTGGGTTTTTGGTCCGACCCATGTGCTTTTGTTCAACGATGATGGAAGGACTAAATTGTCCCTCTCTCTATAAGAGAGGAGGAGATCCCATGTTGGATGCGGAGCAATCGGTTGTTCCAAGGAACCCCCGCTTTCAGCTCCTCTTGCATCGCCACTCCCTCCACTGCCTCCGCTCCATCCTCGCCTACGCCGTCGTCGTCGGCCTCTTCCGCAACCCTTTCGTCGCAAGTAGCCTCCTCCACCGCGCCGCCGACGCCGACCCTTCCTTCGCCGCCTCCCTCTTCTCCGCCATTACCAACCCCAACCCCTTCTCCTTCAACACCGCCATCGCCATCTCCGCCGACCCACTCTCCATTTACTCTCAAATGCTCCGCCGCCGCGTCCCTCCCGACTCCCACACCTCCTCTTCCTTGCTCAACACCACCGCCGCCACCAAGTCGCTCCACGTACACGCCCTCCTCCTCGGATTTCGGCCCCACCCCTTCGTGCAGACCGTCCTGCTCACCGCCTACTCCCGACGCGGCTCCGCCGAGCACGCCCTGCGGGTGTTCGACTGAATGCCGCACAGGAATGTCGTCTCCTGGACCGTCGCCGTCTCGGGCCTCGCCGCCCTCGGACGCCCCGCGACGGCCCTGCTCGTCTTCGTCTCCATGAGGCCCCACGCCGCCCCAAACGCCGCCACCGTGGTCTTTGCCGTGTCCGCCTCCGCCGGGCTCGGGTCCCTGGCGCTAGCCCGGTGCCTGTACGCCTACGTCGAGAAGGCCGGGTTCGGAGGCCGCGTCTCCGTCCGGAACTCCCTGGCGTTGGCCCGGTGCCTGCACGCCTACGTCGAGAAGGCCGGATTCGTGTCCGTGCCATTATGGCACGGGTTATCCACTACTATATTTATAATTTATAGTGAAAAAAATACGGAACATTGTTTTTTGAGCTTATACTATGAACATATGATCTGTAATAAAATTAAAACATTTTTATTGCACAAAATTGTTTATCGTTGTAAGTGGTATTGCAAATTAAACTCTTGATAGTTGCAAGTGAAGCCGTTTTATTTACGAACTCCGTGTTTGATAATTGTAATTGGAATGCTTGAATGTTAGCTTTTGTAATGTTGGTTTGGATTTTATAATATGAAAACAGAAAATAATTCAATAAATACTGCAGCCTGATTACTTGACAACACAACTTATTGCTCAATGTTGTGGTGGTCATTTAATTTTGGCTGTTATGGTCATTGTAATTTGTTAAAAAATTCAATAAATATTTTCCCTTACACTATTATTGAAACTCTTATGCTCTTATTTAAGATAAGTAACCTTTCAATATAATGCAACTTCTAACCCCCTTCTTCTGTTACTACATGTCTTGTTTTCTTAACACCCCCTTTCTTTCTCTATCACAAACATAAATTTTGCAAAATCTCTCTCTCTCTCTACTCAATGAAAGGTGGAGTCTTAGAAGTTCTATTAGTGAGTGCAGAAGGCTTTAAACATGCATGGCACCTAAGTAAGTTGTATATTTTCTTCCATTTTGGGTGGCCTCTTGTAAGTTGTAGGTTGTTCATTTTCATTAACGAGTTTTTGACTCCCGGATATTTAACTGATCAATTAATTTCTTATAGCGTATTCTATTTTTCTTTGACAAATAATTCAGCAGTCGTTGACGTTTTTCCAGAACTATTCGTATGCCTCTTTGTGATTAAAAAAAAAAAAATCTTTTTTTATGTAATTTCAAATGTAAAGTGCCCGTCCCCTGCATATACTCTCAACTCAGGAGCAAGAGCCGAAAAAGAAATTTGAGCTCGGGTGGACTGGAGTAGATTAGGGTGAGCTAACTCACATGAAAGAAAATATATATATGAAAAAAAAAAAAAGCAAAATAAAACTTTTTGCGGTGGGTTGGAGCTCACCCAAACCCTTACGCGGTTCCGCCTATGCTAAGGAGTCTTTAATTTCTACACATATACTTATCTTGTTTAAAGATGTCTCATGTGATGCGCAGGTTCATCGAGCCAATATGTTGTCATACAGTATGGAAGTCAGACTTTTACTAGCAAAACAACACCAGGTATATATATACACTACTTACGTGCACGTAATTTTTTTAATCTAATATTGTTGAAAAATAGTTTAAATTATGATTTATTATATATATGTTTTATTTTAATTATAATTTATTATCAATATACATGCAAGTAGTGAGATAATATTATCTAGTTAAGCTATTAATTAGAATTTACTTATTATTCTTAATTTTTAGATGGTTCATTTTGAGGTTCGTTAAACCTTTTTATAATAGTAGATATATATATATATATGTGCGAAGAAAAATGTTTCCTTTTTCCTGTATGTGAGTGCAGTAGTAATAGTCTATAGTCATGTATGAGTCAGTATGACACATTGTAAGTTCTTTGTTCTGCAAATAGCCATTAGTTCATGTTGTATTTTTATTTTTCAGTTTTTGCTCCGTACGTAGACAACCACTTATTGTTAGGAAGGAAAAAAAAAGGTTTATATGTTGGCATTCTCATGAATTTGGTTCATATCCATAAGACCATCTTATGTCTTAGAATTTAGTTTTTGAAGTATATAGTACAATTACACTTAGCCTGAAGATCTCCACAACATAACAGTTTTCGCAATCTTTTAAGAGTCCAATTGAACTGGCGCAGGAAAAGACAAGAGAGCTTGGTGGAATGAGAAGTTCATACTCAAGTTATCCTCTCCAGAATGTGAAGAGCTGGATAGGATCAGGTTGAGAATCATGGAGAAGGATAAGCTTCTAGACGACCGCTCTGTTGGCGAAGCCAAGTAATGTCTACTGCGCTCCCTTCTTCGCACATATTGTCGATCGTATGCCTGTAAATATATTTGCTACATTAATGGAATAGGTTTATTTTGGAGTTCATATCATAGTCTTAAAACCGGGATTTTGAAAATATGAAGCTCCACTGGTAAAATTCGAGTTATGTTCAAGTTACGGGGCGTTTGGGAGTTTGGAAGTAGTATTTGAGTTATTTGGGAGTTTACCAAAATTGAATCATATTATGAATTTATCTAGAAATAAATACACTGACCCCCCATGTTTTATGAGTATTACACGGACTACTCTTATTCTGAAAATAATTATACTCATGACCACCTCTGCTTTGTAACTTTTATAAAACATAGAGGTGGACAGTGTTATAAGGTTCTACAGAAAATACAAACTATATGGGTGATCCGTGTAATTAATTTCTAGGGGTATTTTCTGTAATAAGTGTAAAACATAGGAATAGTTAACGTAAATTGCCTGTGTACGTAACGAATTATCTTCCATTACTCGAACAATTGTGACAGAATATACGTTAGAGGTATCTTGAGAGAAGGAAGTCGCAGAGGAAGCATAGAAGTGCAGCCTACTCCGTACAATATTGTCCTTGAAGATGGTACCTACGAGGGGGAGCTCAAGGTTGGCTTCAGATTCTACACAGATGTATGTAGTTGTTCCACGAATAATCATATATACCTTGTATTAATTTCTACACAAATCGATTTTGTACTTACTAGCATTTTTTGTTCGACTATAGGAAAATGGCAAGGAGAACTACATTATGCAGGAAGAAGCAGGACCAAGAACTGACACAAGCAGATGCAACATCGATGCAAAAGAACCACAATCCATATGTAGAACAATCTTAGGTTTCACTCTACGGAGGATACGGTGGCCAAGAGTCTTCTTCTTTCACAAGTGCGCGAATCTTATAGAGAGTAGGAAAGACAAGTAGATCGCTCCTCGAAAATTTGATATATTTCATAATCTAGATGTATCGATCGATACTAATATCCGGAAAATCTAGTACATGGTACCTCATGTCTTGAAACATTTGGTATGTTTGATATAGAAGAATGCAGAAGCCTCTCTATCTATTTTTTCCCTCTTACTGTATCAGTATTGTTATTCATGGACTCATGGAATTGAAATTCTTTTTTCCTTTTGTTTTGCTTGGTTGCACAAATAATGTTGTTTTTTTGTGCAACACTATCAATGTCTTGGGACTTTATGGCGATTTATGTGCCAGAGGTTTGATGCATGTCAACTACTTCATCTGTTCACAACTCATTAGCATGTACAACCATACCATATGAACAATAAGATCTCGAATCAAATTCTTGTTAGTTCCGAGGCCTACCAGGATGAGAACTTAGGCTAGGAACAACAGAGTTTCAGGCAGACTTTTCAGTCTGCACTCTGTTTAATCCTGAAGAAGAAGTCCAAGGATTCATGCAAAAGACTTGCTCTCCGAACTTCTTGAATCCATCAAAACCAAGCTACAAGCAAACAAAGAATAAAATCCGTTCTTCCTTACAGACGCAGTTGCAATTGAGATAGAACGTTCACATCATAGAAGGATAGAGAAGAAATAACCAAAACCGTTCTTCTCTTTATGTTCGCAGACGTTACAATGAGATAGAACGAAAACAACAAGAGAAAAGCAAGATTCACCCTTCCTTTTATCTTACAATTCTCTCTTGGTGCAAGCTCCATATGTGTTTAACCGGTCAAGCTTGTTTGTATGTTCGGCAGACAACTGTTCTTTAACTTCATAGGGCAAAGGATATAGGAAGGTTTCACTATTGACTTGTTTCAGAAGGGACTGATCCATGCGAAAGAGGTAGTATCAGTGTAGAGAATAATTGTTGTATATTTTATTGATTGGCTACTCCACTACTTATAGGGAGTCTAGCTCCTCTTCATACTACATTTTCCAATGTGGGACTAAGTCCCTTATTAGTTCTCAACACTCCCTCTCAAGATGGGCGATAGATATTAATCATTTTCATCTTGTTACATAGCTTCGACAGACTTAATGAATTAAGACCCTTAGTCAGACAGTATGCCACTTGTTCTTCTGAGCGAACATGATCAATCTTCAGTATCCCTTGTTCCATCTTCTCTTTGATGAAGAATCGATCGATCTCGATGTGCTTCGTTCTGTCGTGCTGAACTGGATTGTTAGCTATACTTATTGCAGCTTGACTATCGCTCAGAAGACGTAATGGTGCTCCCTTGTCCAGCTTCAACTCTATCAGCAACGCTTTCACCCACATCAACTCCGACACTCCTAAAGCCATTGCTCTGTATTCTGCTTCAGCTGTAGACCGTGCTACCACTGACTGTTTCTTGCTTCTCCATGAGACCAAGTTTCCTCCTACAAAGACACAATATCCCGTGGTAGACCTTCTATCGTCTATGTAGCTCGCCCAGTCTGCATCGCAGTATCCCTCAACTTCTATACATCCATTCTTCTTGAACCATAGCCCTTTCTCCGACGTCCCTTTCAGATATCTCAAGATCTGAAACACTACATCCATATGACCCGTTCTTGGATCATGCATGTAGCGACTTACTACACTCACCGCAAATGAGATATCAGGGCGAGTGTGCCCCAGATAAATCAATCTTCCTACAAGTCGTTGATATCTTTCACGATCAACTGGCTCTCCTGCTTCTGCTCCCAACTTGCACTTCTGGTCAATTGGAGTGACTGCTGCTTTGCATCCCAGCATCCCTGTCTCCTTCAGCAGATCTAGTGCGTATTTTTTCTGTGAGAGAACAATTTCTTGATCGCCTTCACACACCTCGATACCTAGAAAGTACCTCATCGCTCCTAAATCCTTCACCTCAAACTCCTTCGCGAGTTTTGACTTCAGCTTAGCGATCTCGACTTCATCATTACCTGTGATTACTATATCATCCACGTATACAGCAAGTATAGTGATGTGGCCTCTTGCATGCTGAAGAAATACCGTATGATCTGTATTTGCTTGATGGTATCCCATGCCTGTAACAGCCTTTCTGAATCTGTCAAACCAGGCTCGAGAAGATTGCTTGAGTCCATATAGCGACTTCTTTAGTTTGCACACTTTTTCATGCGATGTTCCTCCGTCTGATTCTGTAGCGTAGCACCCTGGCGGAAGTTCCATGTACACTTCTTCTTGTAGGTCCCCATGGAGAAAGGCATTCTTTACATCTAACTGGTATAGCTTCTACCCATATTTTGTTGTAATGGAGACCAGAGTTCTTACGGTGCTCATTTTCGCTACTGGAGCAAACGTCTCATCATAGTCGATTCCATATGATTATGTGTATCCTTTTGCAACCAACCTTGCCTTGTATCGTTCCACTTTTCCTTCTGACGTCTCCTTTACTGTGTACACCCATTTGCATCCCACAGTTTTCTTCCCTTTGGGTAATGGAACCAGCTCCCACGTCTTATTTTTCTCCAGTGCTCCAAGTTCTTCCATCATTGCAGCTTTCCACCTTGGATCTTTCTTTACTTTCTGCCAACATTTGGGCAACGAAGTAGAGTCTAATGATGCAATGAAGGCTCGATAATTCGAAGAAATGTTAGAATAAGACATGTAGTTGGCAATATCATGTTCATAATCATCAAAACGACTAGGAGCCTTACCCGCATTGATGCGAGAAGATCTCCTTAAGGGAGCAATAGGTGGTGGAGAGATCATACCATCAGAGTCAGAGAGATCCGCATCAGAATCAGATTGATTCAGTGCGGGGGCAACTCAAGAGTTAGAGCACTACCAAAATACGCTCATTTAGCGACGGAGTATTAGCGACGGACTTATTCCGTCGGTATTAGCGACGGTTTCGTGGCCGCTCAGCGACTGCTTACCGACTACAATCTTTTGTCATTTTTATTTTAATTTTAGGGGGAGGAAAGGTCGCACATCCGTCGCTAGAGTGTCAGTGTTTAGCGACGGAGTTTTGATCGTCGCTACACAGTCGATTAGTTTGGCAGAAATTGTGTAGAAAATTGGCGGGACATATTTTTGACGCCTTAGCGACGGATGTGCAGTCGACACTTATCCAAAAAGGCGATCGATTGGCGACGGTCTTTTGCCAGTCGCTCGTCCGTCGCTAAATAAACGTTCCAGACTTTAAATGGAACGTTGGGGGAAACTTTTCGCATTCCCCCCAAATTCACTCTCTCTCCTCTCTCTCTCTCTCTCTCTCTCGCCGGTGTCGGCTTCGGTGATCGGCGTCGGGAAGGTTATCGGCGTCGGCGTCCTCTCCTCTCTCTCTCCCGAAGGTAACCCCCTCTCTCTCTCTCTCTCTCTCTCTCTCTCGGTTATAGGGTCTGGGCGGCGCGATTGGGGCTGGGCCGTCCGTGGCTTGGCGGCTGGCTTGGGTCGGGGGCTGGACGGTGGGCTTGGGGCGGAGGCGTCGGGGTCTGGGAGGCGGGCTTGGGGTTGGGGCGTCGGGGGCTGGATGGGGGCGTCGGGCTGGGCGGCGGGCTGGGCGGTGGGCTTGGGGTTGGGGCGTCGGGGGCTGGGCGGCTGGCTTGGGTCGGGGGCTGGGCGGCTGGCTTGGGGCGGGGGCGTCGGGGGCTGGGCGGCTGGCTTGGGTTGGGGGCTGGACGGCTGGCTTGGGGCGGCGGCGTCGGGGGCTGGGCGGCTGGCTTGGGGCGGGGGCTGGGCGGCTGGCTTGGGTTGGGGGCTGGGCGGCTGGCTTGGGGCGGCGGCGTCGGGGGCTGGGCGGCTGGCTTGGGGCGAGTGCGTCGGGGCTATTTGCAACCGACGCACACCCATAAGCACTCTTCATATATATATGCAACCGAGCTACTGGGCGGCGGGCTTGGGGCGGCGGGTGGCTTTGCTTCTCAAATTCATCTGAGTTTATATATTGGCTAAATAATGTGTTATCCATATTGGGTGTTCCATTAGTTTGGTGGTGTTTGGATTAGTAAATGTGAATATATATGGGGTTTGGATTCATGGTGTATATGTTCACTGTCTCAAGGGCAGTGCGAGTTCTATCAGTTGTGTGCTTCTGTATAGATGTATATATCTATACATCTAGCTGTGATATACATATGTGTATGTGACAATCTCAGTTAGCGACGGACTAGTTACCGGTTAGCGACGGATATTTCCAGCTCCATTAATTGCATTAATCTACGGTACGACATGGTGACGGATATTCCCTGCAGCCATTCGACTGGCGAGACAGAAACTATGTTGCCATAGATAAAGTTGCCTGTCCTCCGACCCTCATCCCTCGGCAATGATGATACGACGACCTATCACTATATCTTATATAGTGGTAGATGATGTCTTAGTATTACATTAGTGAGTTCATCTTGATTCTGTTACGTACGTCCTTCAGATACTAGATACGATAAGGTTAACATATACTACATGATATGTATACAGAATATAGATGATTCACACTAATGTATGCTAGAATGAATCTTGGGTTGTGTTCTGAGCCATCCGTTCTCACACTTAAAACACATAGGGATTAGTAGTGTGAGAGCGCCAGCGAGAGTGAGAGCGCCGGAGGGGGGAGGAGGAGAGAGTAAAATGGTACGACATGGTGAAGTAGTACTGTATTTTGGCTCCAGTTCCAGCTCCATTTGATCTACGGTACGACATGGTGATCAGGACATAGTACCTGCAGCCATTCGACTGGCGAGGCAGAAACTATGTAGCCGTAGATAAAGTTGACTGTCTTCCGACCCTCATCTCTCGGCAATGATGATACGACAACCTATCACTATATCTTATATAGTAGTAATGATGTCTTAGTATTACATTATGTGAGTTTATCTTGATTCTGTTACGTACGTCCTTCAGATACTATATACGATAAGAACATATACTATACCATATATACAGAACATAGATGATTCACACTAATATATGCTTGAATGAATCTTGGGTTGTCTTCTGAGCCATCCGTTCTCACACTTGGCAAAAAATCGAATTTTTTATACTTTATCGGCTTTCGAAAATGTACTCAAATTACATGATGGTTCCTTTAGTTAGCTTATTTCTATTACAATTATATTATTTGTGACTATCGATCTTACCAGATGGCACCCATGACCCGAGGAGCGGCACGTCGTTTGAGGAAAACAGTGAATGCTGAGGTGGCTCCTCCTACAGTTAAGGAGGAAGTGGCACCGATTGCTAGTGAGACCGGGAGTTCTATTCATCCAGCACCGGTAGCTAGTGAGACCGAGAGGACTCTTCATGCAGTCCTTGCAAGGGACGACAGCTCTCCTCGCGCCAAAAATCTCGCTTTTTCGAGGTGGTTGCGTGAACGTATCACCGAGCGTTTGCGTGAGCAGCGTGGTTCTCATTAGCTATTAGTACTTATTTGTATTGGACTATTTGTATTGGGTTGTTTTTGTATTAGACTATTTGTATTGGACTACATATTGAGTTGTTTTTGTATTAGACTATTTGTACTGTCCTCCGACCCTCATCCCTCGGCAATGATGATACGACAACCAACAAGAGAGAATACTAGATCCATCTCAGTATGACGTATACTCTGATAGATCACAATTACAAGAATAATATCAGTAGTGAGATTGAGTGCTGGAGGAGATATTATCAGAGAATACGTCCTACTCAGATGGGTCTTCCACCGTTACTAATTTTTTCTGACAGCATAGTAGATGTGCTCCGTCAACAGATTCTTGCTCCGAGCCAAAACTTTGTCCCGGAGCTCAAGTGGACATCCTTCGTGTAGAGCTCGAGTGAGAGGTTCCTGACAGCATGGTTGTCTCATTTGTCAAAGTATCCGTGCTCATCCCACATTGGTTGTGGGACGAGCACGGATACTTTGACAAAGGAGACCACCATGCTGTCAGGAACCTCTCACTCGAGCTCTACACGAAGGGTGTCCACTTGAGTTCCGGGGCAAAGTTTTGGCTTGGAGTCAGATTCTGTTGACGGAGCACATCCACCATGCTGTCAGAAAAAAATAGTAACGGTAAGAGACCAATCTGAGTAGGACGTATACTCTGATAGTATTCCCTCCAGCACTCAATCCCACTACTGATATCATTCTTGTAAAGGTGATCTCTCAGAGTATACATCCTACTCAGATGGATCTCTCAGGGTATCCTCTCCGGTTGGTTGTGTTCTGAGCCATCCGTTCTCACAGAGGGTCCTATTTTGAATTCTATATTTTGTATTTTGGTTTCTGTATTTTGTATTTTGGTTTCTGTATTTTGGCTCCAGCTCCATTTGCATTAATCTACGGTATGACATGGTGATCAGGACATAGTCCCTGCAGCCATTCGTATGTGCATATTTGGTCTATGTGATTCTTGGATAATTGGTGTGCATTATATATTGGTTTGGTTTATGCATATTTTTGTGAACAGGAAAAGTGTTGCACCATATGTACAGAACATAGATGATTCACACTAATGGTGATCAGGACATAGTCCCTGGAGCCATTCGACTGACGAGGCAGAAACTATGCAAGTAGCCTTAGATAAAGTTGACTGTCCTCCGACCCTCATCCCTCGGCAATGATGATACGACAACCTATCACTATATCTTATATAGTAGTAGATGATGTCTTAGTATTACATTAGTGAGTTCATCTTGATTCTGTTACGTCCTTCAGATACTAGATACGATAAGAACATATACTACACCATATGTACAGAACATAGATGATTCACACTATTGTATGCTAGAATGAATCTTGGTTTTTGTTCTGAGCCGTCCGTTCTGATCAAGCATCTTCCTTCTCCTCGTCCTCCACCATGGCTCTGAACAAATCTGCTCCTCCCTCGGCTGTGCTGCTTCCCCCTCCTCTTTCTGCCCACTTCTTCTCCTCCGACTCTACACTTGAGCTGGATGTCATATGTTGCTGAGAGAGTCAAATAAGAAGAAGGGAAGTAGAGGGAGGAGCAGATTTGTTCAGAGCCATGGTGGAGGAGAGGAGAAGGAAGATGCCTGATCAGAACGGATGACTCAGAACACAAGCCAAGATTCATTCTAGCATACATTAGTGTGAATCATCTATGTTCTGTACATATGGTGTAGTATATGTTCTTATCGTATCTAGTATCTGAAGGACGTAACAGAATCAAGATGAACTCACTAATGTATGCTAGAATGAATCTCGGGTTGTGTTCTGAGCCATTCGTTCCGATACTTGGCAATTAAGCCATTCGACTGGCGAGGCAGAAACTATAAGGCTACTTGCACGTTCTTCCAACTTTAAATTACAAGATTACTATATTAGGTTAAATAAATCACTAACCTCATCACGGTGAGTCTTGGTGTAGCACTCAAATGTGGGGCACCTGTAATCTATGTGAGTTCATCTTGATTCTGTTACATCTTTCAGATACTAGATACGATAAGAACATATACTACACTATATGTACAGAACGTAGATGATTCACACTAATGTATGCTAGAATGAATTTTGGGTTGTGTTCTGAGCCATTCGTTCCCATACTTGGCAATTAAGCATGTGAAATAGAACTGATTATGTTTAGTTTGTCTTACGATACAGATTTTCACATCCAAATTAAAATGGATCGTTACTTCGTTGATCGTACATGGGTGTACTATAGCGGATCAACCTCCTGGACCATAGGTACTTATAAGTATTGACCGTATCGGATTAGTATCGATCTATCGTTTTGGTATGGGCCGTATCGGTTGGTATTGGTCTTAGCGAATTGGTATCGTCCTATCCGATATGTATCGGCTGTATAGCTAGAATTCATATTGGCCTTATCGATTTGGTATCTGTCATATCCGATAGGTATCGGCCGTGTTGGATTATTATATACCATTTCGGATTAGTTTCATAGAAGGTTTAGTAACAACTGTACTTGGATTTCTCTCTTCTAGAGCTAGATTACCATTGCAAGAGAGTCACGAGAGCGTAAATGGCCAGTTACAGAACGTACATACTTCCTTTTCAATCTCGCTTTTCCTGATGGAAAAGGAAGTATGTATGTTACTGTAACTGGCCAATCACGATCTGGTGATTCTCTTGCAATGGTATTCTAGCTCGAGAAGAGAGAAATCCAAGTACAGTTGTTACTAAACCTTCCATGAAACTAATCCGAAATGGTATATAATAATCCAACACGGCCGATAGATATCGGATATGACCGATACCAAATCGATAAGGCCAATATAAATCCTAGCTATACGGCCGATACATGTACATATCGGATATAGGACGATACCAATTTGTTAAGGCCAATACCAATATGATACGTCCTATACCAATCCGATAGACCGATACAGGCTTGATACACTAGATACTAAGTACATCTGGCCTATACCAGCGGATCCATAAATTACTGTACGATAGGCCCAACGACTCCAGTTACATCCGGTTATTGGTGAGTACATGATTACATAGTAATTCTATTAGTCTTATGATACAGATTTTTACTCATGCTACCAACGTCACAACTTTTCCAGTGCTGCTCCCTCTAATGATGATGAACGCAAAAAACCAACGTCACAACTTTTATAACTTGAGTAAATTTCTTTATCCTATATAAAAATTTCTATTGTCAGAAAGATGGCTCCTAGGACTCGTCGAGGTGGTGCTGCTAGTCGAGGAAGGGGTCGAGGCAAGAAACCCTTGGAGGTCGACACGGAGGAAGTCTCCGTCGTCAAACAAGAGTCGGTGACTGTTAAGGAGGAGGTGTTACCAAAGGTCGAGGTCAAGGAAGAACCGATGACCATCAGGAAAGAGATTGCTCCCAAGCTTGAAGCTAAGGAGGAGCCACCGTCAGAGATTAGTAGCATCGGGACCGACCCTCCTGTCCCTACAGAAGACCTCAACCAGATTGAGCCTTCGTATGCAAAGTGGCTGATAGAATGGTACATGCCTCAACGCAACTATCATCCCTGGCTGTGAGAATTCATCGTCTGACTTGTGGTCATTGTTGAGGCGAAAGTCGATTTTCCTATGTGTTTTAGAATATTTGTGAAAATTTTAGAATATTTGTGTTATGATCGGTCGCCAGGATTGGATATTAGGTTACTGTAACTGGCCAACTCTTTCCTATGTGTTTTGGAATATTTGTGAAAAATTTGAAATATTTGTGCAATGAGCGGATTATAACGATGGATATTAGGTTACTCTTCCGGATAATTGATGTCTATTTTATATTAATTTGGTTTGGTCTATATGATTCTTGGATAATTGGTGTGCATTAAATTCGTATGTGCATTACTTGGTCTATGTGATTCTTGGATAATGTGACTGCATTATATATTTGGTCTGTGTGATTGTTGGATAATTGGTGTGCATTATATATTGGTTTGGTTTATGCATATATTTGTGAACAGGGAAAGTGCTGCAATTTTTTTTCCCAATAAACCCAGTTAGCGACGGACTAGTGACCGTGTAGCGACGGATAATCCCAGTTTTCGACGGGTTGTCGACGGGTAATCCGTCGCTATCTGGAGTTTTTAAAATATTTCCAGGCAGCGACGGGTTATCGACGGATTATCCGTCGGTAACGTTCTGGTGGTATAAGTTTCGACGGACTAGCGACGGAACTGCCGTCGCCAGGGCGACTGGTAGACAGCCACTAATCAGTCGCTCTAAATAGTGACGGCGTAGCGACGGCAAATCCGTCGACATAGTTCTGGAAATGCATGACAATTTCAGAACCATGACGACGGATAATCAGTCAGAAATCCGTCGCTGTCGCGTCGAAGTAGCGACGTGTTAGCGACTACAATTCTGTCGCCATGGTGCTGGAAATGCCAAGCTTTTCCAGAACCTGCTCGACGGATAGTCCGTCAGTAATCCGTCGGAAAGCGGTCGTTAATTACCGACGCCTTGCGACGCATTAGCGACGGAATGATACAATGTGATACGCTGTTACGACGGGTTTCCGACGGAAATGTACGTCGCTATAGCCTACACAGTTCAGTACTTAAAAGCTGAAATGGACGAAAGTCCGTCGGACATCCGTCGCTAAGGCTTCGTATTGTAACGTCGAATATCCGTCGCTAGTCCGTCATGTGACGACAACTTAGCGACGGAAGGTTATTAGCGACGAGCTGATTGCCGACGGATATTTTTGGCCAATATCCGTCGGTACTCGGTCGCTAATTGTATTTACCGTCGTCTTAGCGACGGATGTGGCCGTCGCTAAAACGATAAATTTTGGTAGTGGAGCAGAAGTAGACGAGGGACTTGGTACAGTAGCCACAGGACACGGTACAGGCACAGTACTGGACTTCTGCTGTCTCCTTTTGTAGACTTGGAGCTCCTTTTTCATTGTCTGCTGCTCTCCCTGTTTAACATATGTATCTTCTTCATCTTCTGTATCGGAGTCACTGCTTTCTCCCCCTTTCGTCCAGTTTTCCACGACCGGGCATGGGACCGATCCGACCACCACAGATGGGCTTATTTTCTTCCCCTCACATCTAACACCCTCTGTGTTAGATGTGTCACCAAATGCTGAACCGTCATTCGAACCATAATATGGTTCCAGTTCTCTGAATGTAACGTCCATGCTTACAGACATCTTCCGCTCAACTGGACTCCAACATGCGTATCCCTTTTGAGTTGTCGTGTATCCAACAAAGACACATTTAACCGCTCTAGGATCCAGTTTGCCAACTCCTGGCCTATTATCTTGGACAAAACATACACACCCAAATACTTTCGGTGGAACAGTGTACGTGGTTGCACCAGTAAACATCTCCAACGGTGTCTTCCAGTCCAATACCTGAGATGGCATTCTGTTGATGAGATAAGAGGCCGTTAACACCGCCTGCCCCCATAAGTGTTTCGGGACATTCATAGCCAGCAACATCGTCCGTACGACCTCCAGCAGGTGTCTGTTCTTCCGTTCGACCACACCATTTTGTGCCGGTGTATAGGCACATGAAGTTTGGTGTAGTATTCCATGAGTGGATAAATACTCAGCAACCTTGTTATTTGTATACTCCGTCCCATTGTCAGATCGTAAGCACTTAATTTTAGTACCATATTGTGTTCCTACCCGGCGATGAAAGTCTCGAAACGCCTCAAAGACGTCACTTTTATTCTTCATAAGGTAGACCCATGTCACGCGAGTATAACAATCAATAAAAGTGACGAACCATCGAAACCGTTAATACCGGTTGTAGGACAAGGGCCCCATACGTCCGAATGTATCATATCAAATGCAGCTGAACTTCTACTTCCTGAACTCACATACGTGCATCTGATATGTTTACCCAACTCACATGCATTACAAAATAACTTCTCTTTATTAGCCCTTTGGTATAAGGACGGATACATTCGACTAATAATTTTAAAAGAAGAATGACCGACACGCTGGTGGTGGAGTAGCAATTCATCTTCTACACTGCGCCGTGAATCTTTCTGTAGTGTCTGCTACCAGAGATGCCAATGCTTTGTCCAGTCCAGTTCTGTCCAAGTACCACAGCCCCTTATGTCATGTGCCAGTCCCTAGTCGTCGTCCTGTCCCCATCTCCTAAAAAGTTACCGTAGGAATGTCAAAGAAAACAGTACAGTTAAGATCAAGAATAATAACACTAATAGAAAGAAGATTGACAGAAAAAGACGGAGCATGTAAGACATTGGTGAGAGTGAGAGAAGGGGTGCATGCGACAGTGCCTTTACCCATGACATGGCTGGAGTTACCATCAGCAGTCTGAATGCTCTCCGGCGTCGGTAGGTGAGTATAGTCCTGGAACTCACTGCGGGATCCCGTGACACGGCGAGATGCCCAGAGTCCATAATCCAACCTGGTTGGTGGATAGCTGCTGCAAGAGCACGCGCAGGAATACCTGTGCTGGTTTGGGCAAAGCAAGTGATGTGATCCCCCGAGGTAGATGACGCCCCATGACTGCCGTCCGAACCTAGCTTCGTGCTGCGTAACCTCGCGAGGAACTCCTTCTCAAGAGGGGTTAACTCAGCCAGGTGATTTTCTCCCCCTTCCTCCGCCAGATTAGTTTTGTGTCCTCCAGAATAATTCCTCCGTCTACCAGCATAACCGCCTCTACCACCTCGACGTCCTCCGTGGCCCCGTCCACGATCACTCGACTGACTTTGTAGGGGTTTTGGACAAAATCTGATGTAATGTCCTGAGTCACCACAGATGTGGCAAACACCGGCCACAGAGGGAGGCTGATTAAAGGCGGCAAGGGCAGACTTATCAACAGCGGCTTGCTCTCCCTGGAAATAGCCCTTGTTGGGCATTAACTTCAATCGAGCCTTTTCTTGTGCCATGGCAGCTATGGCTTCTTCTAAGGTTGGAATCATGGGCTGTGCTAGGAGTACATTCTTTCTATGCTCAAACACAGGGTTAAGACCCTTCAAGAACTTCATCATCCGTTGTCGCGAAATATAATCCAAGAACTTTTAGAAATGTTTCGCAAATGCTGGTTCGACTTGTGCATCTTCCATCCCAAGAGGATCATAGTGATCCAGATCAGACCGGTACTTCTTCAACAGTGTTGCATACTCAGAGATGGTACGGTCGTCCTGGGCCACCCTATCAAGTTCATCCTGCAGTTGGAAGATCCGCATAGGATTCTCTGAGCCTGAGTACATATCCTTCAAAGTTCGCCATATATCAGCAGCAGCCTCCATCGCCTCTACATTGTCCGACACCTGGTCGGTCAAGGAGGCTGTCAACCATCCAGCCACAACATTGTTGACAATTTTCCAAATAGCAAACTCCTTTGAGGAGGGATCATCTGGTGCCTTGGTTTGGCCATTGACGTAGCCAACCAAGCCTCGTCCCTTCAGCGTCCGCATCGCCTGTCGTGACCATTTCAAGAAGTTGGACGTTCCTTCCAACTTCGTCTCCAGCTTGTCCAGCTTTCCCATTTTGTAAGGTGACGGATCCACATCAGTATGGATCACACGTGGGGTTGCCTCGGTTAACCTCTTTGATAAAATATCATCAACCAAGGCCTTCATCTCTTCTGCTGTCAGTTTACTACTGATCGAATCCATGGCGTCTTCAACTGTGATTCGTCGTCGTCTTCGTCGGCTTCGTCATCGTCACCGTCTTCGTCGGCTTCGTCGTCGTCTTCGTCGACTTCGTTGTCGTCGTCTTTATGTAAAATCTTCAACAGAGACCTTACGAATGCGCTGTTAACGTGGCCAACATCGGCGCGCGCATGTAGATCCTATTTGCAGATCGAGAACGAAAAACAAATAAAATATTTATAATTCCGGAGGGCGTAATCTAGGAACTGATGGTACAAATAAAGCATTTGATGTCCATCCGCCTTCGAATAATCGCCCACATAATCTCTCTCAAATTAGGATTTCTTTTCGTTTTGAAAAGAAAGGGGGGGTCGGCAGCAGTTGGGGTCGGAAGAGGGGGGCGTCGGGGGGGGGGGGGCACAGCAGGGGGGTTAGTCGGCGGCAGCAGGGGGGTGGGGCGTCGGGGGGGCGGGGGGGTTGTTGGAGGCAGCAGGGGGGGGGGTCGGCGGCGGCAGCAGGGGGGGCGTCGGGTGGGGCAGGGGGGGCGTTGGGGGCAGGGGGGCATCGGGGGGGGGGGGAGGGGGGCAGGGGGGAACTGCCGGGGGCAGCAAGGGGGTGGGGGGGGGGGGGTTCGGCGGCAGGGGGGCGTCGGGGGGCTGGGAGGGTTTGCCGGGTTGGGGAAGGGGTGGGAATTTTTTTTTTGTGGTTATGTCTATGATACCATGTAGAGAATAATTGTTGTATATTTTATTGATTGGCTACTCCACTACTTATAGGGAGTCTAGCTCCTCTTCATACTACATTTTCCAATGTGGGACTAAGTCCCTTATTAGTTCTCAACAATCAGACTATCAGAGTTTATGACTGAAACATTCTGTACACCCAAGTCTATAGACAACATTTCTTATGTAGGCATTTTATCATGGATATCATACATCTCTAGTTATGGGCTTATATGAATAGAAAATCCACGATACCTCTTCCGACTTTATGTTTATGATCTTGATTTATAGCTAGGAATAAGCGACTATTTATGCTTTCGATAAGAATTTCTTTTTTTATAACATCGGAGAAGCCTGTCTTTATATTTGATTCCTCCAAAAGAAAATCATCTTCAAAACTATAATAACTTGTTATTTAACAATCCTAATGTAATAATTGGATAATATGCTTAATTCTGATAGGAAATACATAAAAATGATTAATCATCAGATGATTATTCACCTATTATATTTTCATCAAATAAGGAGAAGCAAGACTGGAAAAATTGTGTTTCAAATCGATCCTTATGTGGTTCGGATTTTACTTGCTTTTGTAACTGACTTCTAATTAAGCTATTTTCATAATTTTGAATTCAGCATACGATGAATACCAGGTGAAGTCTCGTTGCATCGCGGTACGTACTGATTTAATACAATTAGTACTTGCATACGGGAGACATACACTTCAATTATTAGTACACTTGTTTCTATATTTGCAGCTACTTGGTAAGGATTGAAGAATTTATACAGTACGAAGTGTTGAGTATGTGAATTCTTTGGACAGTTGTGTAATATATTTGTGCCATTTCTGCTGATCAATGTTTCAAGTCAAACTTAGCAGCATTTACTCCAAATCAGACCAATATTTCACAAGGTAGCAGAGAATACCTTTCTTCATAGGAGAGTTGTAACCAGCTATCCCTCTCAATTATTGTGTGATAATGAATATAATCATTACGCGAAACCTACATTTACTTGGTTTTTCATGAAATTGTGTGCTTGGTGTAGAGTCGGGTATCGTATAATTGCTTCTTAAGATACAACTTAGTTGACAATAATTTTGTCATATGCAATCTCTCTAGACTTTTACATAAACTTGTTGCAGTAGTCTCTGACATAGCGTTGTACATCACCTTATCAGCCAGAAATACCTCTAACGTTCATTGTGCCTTCTTGTCCATATCGTTCCATACATCCTCTTTCATGTCAGCATACTTCTCGTCTTTACCGGCTATAGCCTTATAAAATACTTGGTTGACGAGGATCGACTTAAACCTTCTATTCTATGCTACATCCATGGTACAATTTGTAAAGAGCTAATAAAATGATCATTTGGATTTTGGAATAGCCAATAATTTTGTAACCAAAAGAAGAAAGAAAAAAAAAAAATCCAACACTTTCAAGGTTAATATATTTTATTTTTCTTACTTCAGGGCACCACTTGGCATTACCTTAGTACTAGGCTTTGCATCTTGGAGGATCCAATCTTTACATTAAGGTCAATGTCCTCTTCTTAAACAGGGTATTAGGTATCCCATCCCACATTTATTCTTTCAATATGTTTGGGTCCTTAACTTTGTTTTAATTTTTAACTAAGTACTCCTTCTGGTCATGTTTTATTATGGTAACACAAGTTCTAGGTTATGTAGATTCTCTACTTAAAGATGGTACCCTGACTTAGTACTGTAAAGTTTGGACTAGTTCGAAGTTAGATTGAGTATTTCACTACAATCTGTACAATTTAACATCTTAAATTGCACATGTTATCTCAATTTGATCGCGTATGAGTCAACGTGATTTACATGGACCCATATCCTATCCCAATTTGAGGACGGAGACTACTCCGGAAACTACCCATACAAAGCAAGATTCGGTTCGGATAAAAGCTGGTTGTGTCTGGTGCCATGCCGGCTCCATATTTTCGAGTCTTAATATACAAGCAGAAGAAGGCACCAAGCCGATCTCGTGCTTGCAGGTTCGGACTTAATATGACGCCCACGAGACGTCTGTCTCAAGTCCAAAATTTTAGAGGGCATCAATTTTTTTATTATTATTAAATGTATGTAAGTCTAATTCTGAACAAAGGCACAACACACCAATTATAATCCTGTTAGTCTCCATAATTTTTTTGCTATAGGATATCTAAATATCATATATTAGAATACCAAAAGATAATTTGGTTACTAAGAATAAAGAAAATTTTAGTGCAGTCGTTGTCAAAATTTTCCTTCCGTTAATCTAACAGTTTGACGCTTTCAATCTCCTCTCTCTCTCTCTCTCTCTGAATGTGTATGTATGTGCGTGTGTGTGTCCTCTTGGATGTAATTCAACAACAGAAAAGTTATATTTTCTTTATTTTCCTTTTTCTTATTATCATTATGAACTATTCCAAACATTATTAACTTTCTTTTTATTTATTTGTCTGGAACAACATCTTTAATTTTTGGTTTAGAAGATCTTCAATTTTAATAGTATTTTTTTTATGACATATTATTTTAAATATTTGTTTTATTTTTTAAATTTCGTGTTGATAATATTATTGTATCATCGATCGTCCATAAAAAAAAAGATTTATACGAACATTAAGTTTCAAAGGCACCATTTTTAGAGTTCGTTTCAGGTCCAAATTCTAAAGTCCGGCACCGCGTGCTTGCAATGTTGATAATCGAATACGCCCTACAAGCACTCCAATACCATGTCTGAGACATTGTTGCAGTGGAAACTTAGACCAACCCACTTGAAATAACTAACCTCTGTCTAACGAACATCAAACACAGATAAAGACAAGTATATGACGGTGGCTACTTCAACTGAACAAATCCCAATCTATATAACTCAGATGAAATTACAAGTCTGACAAAAAAACCAATGTTGAACTCCCGTCCTAATAGGTTCATCACCTCACCACACTCAAGAAGAAACAACAAATATTACAATGAAATTGCTCACCAAATCGTAGCAATCTCCCTAACCGAAGTTGACGATTCCTCGATCAGATCTCCTCCTTCCTTCTGTCTTGTATGGCGAAGTCCTAAGAGCAAGGTGAAAACTTTCTCTTAGATCTCTGTGGACGAGCACCTTCCCGAATCTTAACTTTGTGCTATACTTTGTACCTCCATTCTTACCCCTAATATATGTCATAATAGATTTTTCTAAATAGAAATAAAATAAACATCCTATTATACCTAAAACCAGCTGCTCCTATTCCAGAGTGGACACCAACATGCAAATGAAAAAGAAGAGGATGTTTTAGGGAGATGCCGTGCTGAAATTTGCATGATGTGGACCAAAACTATAATGATGGGTTGTGAGCAGGAAAGGAAGGAAGCATGAGTAGACAACTCACCATACCGTTCTTCAACTGAAAAGGAGTTGATGCTAATCTCCCAATCAACGTACCCATTTTGATACTAACTTCTAAAGAGCCAGTTGCCGTATGTATCTATCACTCTTGGCTGGAAGTCATTGGTTTTGACTAAATCATTACTCAACAGGAAAACTGGACCCGGTAGAGTCACACATTAATGCCTACTTATCTTCCCCTCTGGGGTGAACAATTTTTTTTTCCTAGATAAACGAGTATTTTTGAAATTCTCTCCATTATACTAATTTTGCTAATCTATTTAGGGATTATTTTGTATAAGAGTATCAGATTTAGGGTCTAATTAGACTTTGGATACTGAATTTGTCCGTTTTAGATTTTGGGTACTCCAACTTTTTTAGTGACACATTTTAGTTAAGAACATTCGTCATTTAAAGTCTCATTTCGTCACTGAACTCCAATTTCGTCACTAAAATGTGACTAAAAAATTCGAGTACCTAAAGTCGACAAAATCAATATCCAAAGTCTAATTTGGTCTAAACCTGGCACCCTTGTACAAAATAATCATATTTAGAGAGAGGAGTTTAGCTTGCCAAACTGTCTTGTATGTCTAGTATTTTTTTGGGACTAATTAGTGTTTAGACTCATAATTTTATAACAATTTAGAGTTTACTTTTGACATGTTCAATTGAAAGTTTAGTTCATGGATTTTTATTTTTTTCCATTATACCCTCCCTTCCATACCTATAATGAAACTTTATAGGTAAGGAAGAGTACAATAGGAAAAAGAAAACTAAAAATAGAAATATAGGGTCCAAACTCTCCATGTTAGGGCTTAATTATAAGCTGGTATAAAATCTAGGGTTTAACGCTAACTAGCCCTAATTTTTTTAGACAGAGGAATTCAACTTGCTAGACTATATGGTATTTTAGTTTTTTTTTTTTTACTAAAATACCAACTCGTACTGACATTTTTGTAAAATAAATCATCTTTTTTGCAACTTTTTCCCTTAACAAAATATTTTTTTTGCAGTAAAAAGAAAAACAATATTAAAAATAGAAGTCAAACAATAAAAATAATGGGAAAAAAAAAATCCTAACCCTACCCATGCTGCCTTCTTCTTATTTATTTTTACAATTTTTATTAAAAAAAATCTTAACTTTGATCCATATTAATCAATCTGTATGTCCTTAATCAGTAATCCAATTAGCCAGCAACTTGGAAACATTGGCACCATCGACCCCCACAATATCTTCGGATCATTTAACAGAAGGTCAACCAATTGACCAATCGGATCCGTGTCGGAACAACCGCGAATCAAATTCCAATTTTGGTAAATTTAAGATTAGACTTTCTGTTAGATTTTACCCGAGTAAATTAAGTGAATCTACCTTTGAGTAGGATTTGCTTTTGTTTTTTGTTTTTCCAATCTACAGTTAGGACAGTATTTCCTACTGCTGCTGTTTTTTTTTTCCAACTGCACAGAGGTTTTGATGTACTTGAACCTTAACCTTCCATAATATTTCTTTATTGGTAGGCTTTAATGGCTTGTGAACTTGAGCAATCCAAATGTACAGGAAGTTTTTGTTTTCTTGTAGTAGGACATCAGATTCTAGCAAAACCTTCAAGGTCACGTCTCAATATTGTTAGTTATTGTATCATTTCAGTGGTGCTATCGTTCTCATCAATTAATAGACATATTATCTTCTTCAATGAAACGCAATAGAAAATCATTTCCCAACTTTTCTTTTCTTTTCTTTTTCTAAAAAGAAAAAGAAAAAAAAAAATGAAGAAGAAGCAAAAGTGGTCAAATTAAGAGCCAGACCCCATGCACCTACCTGCCAAAGCTTCCACCAATAAAATTTTAGAATATGGGCAGACACTCCATGATCCATCTAGACTCTGCAGGCATGCAGTCAGCCACCCTGCCAAACTTAGAAATTATTAAACCATCATAATTTTACAATTATTCGCTATTAAACATATTGAAGTTGACTAGGGACTAGTATTCGGTTAATTCGGTTCAAATCAAACCGAATTATCAAAAATCAAATTGAACCAAAAATCGAATAAACAAAACTGAAACCGAATCGAATTGACCCATTATCGAATCAAACCGAACCGAATTAAATTGGTTCGGTTTTCGGTTTATTTGATTTTTCGGCAAACCGAAACCTGATAATTTTTTTTAGTATTTTCAAATCCGAAACCGAAACCGAGTCTCTTATTTGGTTTGGTTGGTTCGGTTTGGTTCGATTTTTGGTCCGAAACCGAATAATGTTCACCCCTAAACTTGACTACCACTTCATCAAGATTTTTTTTTTCCGATTCTAATCATATGCTTTTTGTGCAGTCTACGGATCAACTTGTTGATATTTTTACCAAAAAATTTTCACAAATACCGGTGCTGCGGTCTAAACTCGCCTCTTCTGGACTGTTGAGTTTGCAGAAAAGCATTAAACCATTATAATTTCTTATTTTGAATTTTTTTTTATACTCCCTGTAATCCATAAATATTGGTACCTACATAGGAATTTATCAACTTACAGAATTGACAATTGGACACCAAACACATTTCTTTCTTCTCCTCAACCTGGTCTCACCAGCAACCCAGTTCACACATGTACAGCAAAACCTGTTTTCTCAAACCTTCTTCTTCATCTATGCGACCTTTTAAATGCTTTCCTCCAACCAAAGTTCACACTTCACACTCCTTCCTACTACTCTTCTTCTCTCTTCCATTCACTTCTTTCTAAAATTCTCTACATTCTTTCCCTCTACATTCTTTCCTTTTCTTGCACATATTGCCATTGAACTAATTAATATTCGTAATGTACACAAGTTTAGAACGTTATAAATATATTATGTCCTTACATATATAACATATATACCTTGTCTTCATCCCATCAAAATATATACCATAATTAATTACATTCATATAAGTACATATTCATCTTCTCTTCTTCTTCTTCTTCTTCCTTCTTCTTCTTCTTCTTCTTCTTCAACCTTTGCCATGAAGATGAAGAGAGTTCATCTATGGTCAGTGCTATTGGTTGTTGTTGGGCTCTTTCCATGGCAGACCTTTCCCCATCCTCTTCAGCAGAAGGGAAGGGTTGCGGGAGAGAGGCTGCTGGTTCCAATGACTCTTGTTCCTGATGCTTCCACTCTCGGAGCAGGCAAGCACCAGATCTAACAGCTTCATTTTCTATTTTCTATTTTCTATTTTCTATTGACTGTTGTTTCTTTTTTTCCATGTGCAGTTTGTCTTGATGGGAGCCCTGCTGCCTATCATCTGCACAGAGGGTTTGGTTCTGGAGCGCACAATTGGCTGCTGCAGTTTGAGGTAACTGGTCTATGTAAATGTAACCTCTTCTTTTTCTTCTCCTTCTTCTTCTTCTTTGTCTTTTTGTTGTATGCAAATATTAAATGTTCACTGACTGATCAGAACTTGGACAGCTAATGGCGTGCTGTTGCCATATGCTTTTGTCATAACATGTTTTCTCCTCGACTCTGGTACAGGGGGGAGGGTGGTGCAACGACGTGCCTTCGTGCCTGGAGAGAGCCAGAACGCGCCGCGGCTCGACCAGGTACATGAACAAGGTCGAGGTGTTCTCGGGAATCCTCAGCGACGATCCGTCTTTGAACCCGGGTACGTTCCGTCGCGTAGTCACCAAGTCCACCCTTGAGGAGCAACAATTATTCTACGACGCGATACATAAGTTTAGACCATAGATTTTATACCAGTTTCGAGTTTTAAGTCTTGACATGTCCAATTGGAAAGTTTTGACACTATTTTATTTTTGGTTACCTTTTCTCATTATACCATGAACGTGAGTACAAGGGCAACAACCAATACAGACTCGAAAGAAGGATGTAATAGTAAAAAGGATACCAAAAATAAAAATTTAGGGTCTGCTTGGTAATAGTGTTTTCACCAGCTTTAGGGTGTTTTTAAACGGACCGTTTATGAGAAACCCATGCTTGTTAATTTTTTGAGCCACTGGAGTTGGTAGGCTCAAAAATCACCAAAAACCAGTGTAATGTATTTTTGGCTGGCTTTATAAACACCCCAAATCGGTAGGTTTTTCGTAGTTTTATTATTTTATTCTATTTATATCCTCGCCAAATAAATATAAATATAACTACTAATAACTAAATTCTATTTCTTTTTCTTTTATGCGTTTCTCTTTCTTTCCTTCCTGCGGCTGATGTTGTCGTTTTCCGATTGAAGGAAAATCAAGGAACTTGTCTTGTACTTGTCTTCCATTGGGTGCAGCTCTGAGACAAGAATGCAGAAAAGGCTTTTTGATCTAGGGGTTACATTCACGTCCATAAACTCATATTTTATCAAGAATAACTTTTATTTATATATGAACATAAAGGTAATTGTATTATTATAGAAAACTTTCAGAACCGTTGGTTAATGAATTACCAAGCATGTATTGGACTGGTTTAAAAGTCGCTACTTAAAACCACAAAAAATCGGATCCCTCATAACCGTTTATTTCTGCTACTCTTTAAAACACCTCATAACCGCTGCCCCATAATTGCCAAGCAGACCCTTAGAATCCAAACTTTTCAGTTGGACATGTCAGGCTCAAACTCTAAGCCCTAAGCCGGTATAAAATCCTAGGTCTAAACACTAATTATCCCTAAAATTAAAGTTATCGTTAGGCCTACT
This sequence comes from Iris pallida, assembly GCA_029216955.1. Taxonomy (NCBI): domain Eukaryota; kingdom Viridiplantae; phylum Streptophyta; class Magnoliopsida; order Asparagales; family Iridaceae; genus Iris; species Iris pallida. The sequence goes on along the minus strand of JANAVB010017398.1, from coordinate 3,641,539 downwards.
CTGAGGAGCAGGGTTTGCTAAGAGGTTGTCAGGTTTAATTTTGAGTATGAGGTTTTGAAACTGGATTTGAAATGAGAGAGCTCCATTGACAAAACTAACTTACTATTGCAGTTCTGTATAATAATAAAAAATATCCCATTGAAAAGTTCGGACCCTAAATTTATATTCCTTTTCTCATTATGTACAAGGGCAACAACTAATACAGACTGGAAAGGAGGATATAATAGGAAAAATGCAACCAAAAATAAAAACCTCACAACTTTTCAATTGGACATGCCAGGGCTGAAACTCTAAGCTGGTATTAAATCCAAGGTCTATACGCTAATTATCCTTAAAATTAAAATTACCTTTAGGCCTACTCTGGGGAGCAAGGTTTGCTAAGAGGTTGTTAGGTTTAATTTTGAGTTTGGGGTTTTAACTGGATTTGAAATGAGAGAGCTCCATTGACAAAACTAAGTTAGTATTGCAGTTTTGTAAGAAAGAAAAAAAAATACAATTGCTAAATTCACTTCCACAAATTTATTATTTCGAGTTTGGAGGCCTAACTCTACCGACTTAAGTTTTCTCCGTCCCAAACGCACTTTTAACCTCTTTTTTATGCCATTATAAAGGTTATGATTGTTGGTCAGAACCCTAAATCTAAGATCCATGTCAAACCCAAATCTGAATCCAGTTTTGAGGTCTGGTGGCACCTGGGCCCCCGAAGGGACCCCAATTAGGACTGCTCAATTTCTTTTGACCTAGAGGGAGGGCCATCACTTTATTTGTGTCTAGCCATATAATTGACTGGTACAATAATAATAAAGGGCAGCACAAAACATGGGAGATTGTTCTTGTTATTTTGCTATTAAGACAGAGTGGCAGACAAGAGATTGTAGAGTGATCTTGTAAATGTTTAACACTGTGTGTTTGTTTTGCTTATGGATGAAGCTCTCTGAGAATTTGGAAAATGTTTAGATTTTACCATTATTTGGAAGTAAACTTGATAATACATTACTAGAAATTCAAACCGCAAAAGCTCTTCAGACACAATAATTTATAAAGTCAAGCCTCTCCAGGACAGCATCACATGGTAAATGTTTCGTTGAAAATATTGTGAAAGATAACATTCATTGAAGAGCTTTTTGGAGTGTCCAGAAAAAAACCATGTATCTCATGCATTCTGGTGTCAGATACCTCAATTGAAAGTTACATTTTTCGATTTATTATTATTATTATCTTTCTTGAATATGCATATCGTGGAAAAAGTATGTCTATGCACATCACACTGCCACTTTTTTTATCAACAGATTTCTATAACTGGAACCGTGTGAAGCTTCGGTATTGTGATGGGGCTTCCTTTGGGGGTGATTCGGAATACATAAATGGTGTAAGCATCACCTCTAATAAAAGTACTTTGTGATCAAGCTTCTAAAACATCTTCCTTGAGTTCTAATCGATACTATACATACTATACCAGGGTCACCCTGTTTCTTTGTTGTTGCATTGGTTGCAAATTTCAATGATGTAGATTTTCCGACCATTTGTTCCTACTCTAATGGTTGACCTGTACATTTTGAGCAGACAACCATACTCTTCTTCAGAGGGCAAAAGATATGGGAGGCTATCATTGTTGATTTACTCTCAAAAGGGTTGCTCCTTGCACATAAGGTATGCGTCGCTTTGCTAAAGAGTATGCATCAATTTTTCGATTATATTGTGTTGTTCATATAACTAAAGGTTAACCCGAGGGAGAGATTCACAATTTTCTAAATTTATTCTTTAAAGTTTTGTTCTCTGAAACCTTTGCTCTTTCTGTTCGACTAGGTATTGCTGTCAGGATGCTCAGCCGGTGGTCTTGCAACCTTTCTCCACTGCGACGACCTTACTGATTTTCTCCCGCAGACGGCCTCTGTGAAATGCATGAGCGACGCAGGATTTTTCCTTGATGTGTAATTTCACTTTGTGCTCGATTCAGCAATTACTTTGGAACTTCTAGATTTCAAAACAAGTTTTTTTTACCCCTCTCTATTGTCTTGAATTGCAGTAGAGACATATTAGGAAACAACACTATAAGGCCCTTCTTCCACAATGTGGTGAACCTGCAGGTCAGATTCCTACAAACATTTATCTTTGGCGAGTATAAACCTTGCATTCAATACTTCTAATAACAGTCGATAGATCGATATTGGTCAATTGAGCCTATCCTTGAATGCTGTCTCAGCCCTTGTCAGCAATTCAGCAAAAGGAAAAAATTCGGTATGAGTATAAATCGGCTCAGTAAATAAAATATGTTAAAATATACGGTCAAATATTCGAAAAATGAAAATATTGAGATTATAAAGTTCACATTCTTAAATACCTTGTCAAATTTGGTTAATTAAACATGTTTCCATCACGTTTCTTGTGTCAAAATTTTCAATAATGTATACGGAACATATTAATACTTTGCGTGCTTAAAATTTACGTACTGATTCGAATATTTCAAAAGTACGCGAGTATTATACATTTCTGAAAGATACGAAATTTTTTTGCGTATAATACGAGTTTTATTCGGGTGATGGCTAACAAGGGTCTCAGCTGGCTTTGTGGCTATATTAGCTAATTTATTTATAATTAAGGATCATTTTCTTTCAGGGTATGCAAAAGAACCTAAATGGAATCTGTACATCTTCTCAGCACTACTCATATCAGGTTATTTGTTTTGCTAATTCTCATTAGTAAGTGTTAATTCAGAAATTAACCTGCTGTTGCTGAAGCTTTTAATTTCTCTGCGCAGTGTTTCTTTCCACAGTATGCATTGGCCTACATCAGAACACCATACTTTATTTTGAATTCAGCTTACGATGTATACCAGGTACACATTCTTCTTATATCTATGAATATCTTTGCTATTTTTTTTTCCGTGATATGAAACATTTTTGGCATCAACCAGTTTCACCATACATATGTGCCACCATATGTTGATCCTCGCGGGCACTGGAGCCGTTGCAAGTCGAATCCAGCAGCATGTACTCCAGCTCAGATAGGTGTTCTGCAAGGTCATCTACTCCATCATCATTTGCTATCTTCTCTGTATATATACTGTTCTAAAATTTTCAGAGTCATTATAAAGGTCTCAAATGTGGTTATTCACTAATATATCTTCCTTCAATGTTTCGACCATCGTTAGTCAAGAATTAATCTCCGCTTTTAATGCTCGTTTGACGTTCGTATTAAGTACATAGATGGATACATATACACGAGATAGTGGCTATGATTTTTGCGGCGATCTAGGACTCTGATACCATGTTAGAATATGATAACAGATTCAGGATTTCCAGCATAAGAGGTTAGAATATGAGAACAGATTAATATGGGACTACATAGAATATGACAAAGTAAGAAAATTGTGCAAAGGACTTATTCTTAATAGGTATGGTCATACAATTTGCTACCGGTAATTGTTTGTATCAAATTGTGTTTGGTATTTGCATAACGGTAAGATAACCCATTTCAGAAATAGCAGGTTATAGAGAAAAGAAGTAACTCGAACCCAGGTTAATATGTGAAAATTGTATCACTCCATCAAAAATACTCATGTGGGTCAAATTTCTTCTATTATATATTTCCTAGACTTTATTTTCATTCATTTGTTGGAAATCAGACACGTCCTACAAGCGTTTCGATACCGTGTCTGAGACGTTGCCGCATCGAAAACTTAGGCCAATCCACTTGAAACAACTAACCCCCGTCTAACAGATACCAAGCACTGATAAAGACAAGTATATGGCGGTGACTACGTTACGTGGACAAATCCCAATATCTATAACTTAGATTAAATTACAAGATTGACAAAAACAATGTTGAACCACTTGACCTAATAGGTTCAATCCCCTCACCGCACTCAAGAAGAAAGGAAAGAGATTACAATTGAAATCGCTCAACAACCCGTAGCAATCTCCCTAACCGAAGTTGACGACTTCTTGATTAGATCTCTGCGGAATTTCTCTTAGATCTCCTGTGGACGAGCATCCTGAATTTCAAACTTTGTGCTATGCTTTGTGCCTCCACCCTCACCCCTTCTACATAGGATGAGAAAATCATATTCTAGGTCATAATATGATTTACTAAATAGGAATAAAATTAGAATCCTATTATACCTAAAATATTCCATCAATATCCTATTTTAGATCATAGTATGATTTCCTAAATAGTAGCCGTAAAATAAGAATCCTATTATATCTAACATAACACCACCAATTATGGATGTCCAAATATGGTCAAATTAAATATTAGACACAAATTTGTAAATCTAATCAAGTCAGATATTTAATGTAGATTTTCAAATCATATCAAACCAAATTTGTTACCATATTTTGGCTCCAAAATTTGCTTTACCAAATCCAGGCCGGACTCCGACATCCTTCACATTTCACATCTTACTGTTGTTCCATGAATGTTTGAGGGTGCTATTAACACAAACCATCCTTGGTATGCTTCATCTTACATGAAATTCTATGATTCAATATTGTTGCCACTTGAGTGCTAACATCTACATGTACCATCAACTTTTCTGATACTTTTGATAATCAAATTTACAGGACTCAGGGCCCAAATGCTACTGGCACTAAAATCTTTTGAAGGCTCTGCAAATGGAGGGATATTTATAAACTCCTGTTTCGCTCACTGTCAGAGTGAGTTGCAAGAGACATGGTTTGCACCAGATTCCCCGAGATTGCACGATAAGGTACGTACCTCCATAAAACATCCTGCCAATCTCGCAAAATAAGCATAAACCTATACTGATCGATCGTTGTTTTGCTCGAGAATTCTTGATCATAACGTCGCTTGTGCAGACTATTGCAGAGGCCGTTGGTGATTGGTACTTTGAGAGAAATGTAACCAAGGAAGTGGACTGTCCATATCCGTGTGATTCGACTTGTCACAACATGGTAGAAGTAAACCAGATCGAATACTGATCTTCGTGTACATTAATCAGATTCAACCGAAATGATATGTTTGAAAACAGATACTGCTGCCTCTCTTTTTGTGTGGCAAGTGTAGGTATATTGACTGAACTGTAACAGTTTTTCTTCTTATGTTTACATGAAGAAACATAGATTTTTGTTGAATATCTGTGGCTGACGTTCTTCTACTCTTCAATTTTCAAGGTAATGGAGATACAGGATTCATTGAAGAGGAAGTTCGGTTACAGGAAACTCGTGTCAGATACCGATACATAGATGTAGAATGAATATTGACATTTTAAGAGTCACTGCTGCCCTTTCATTATAAATTTTTACAGTAACAAATTAGACTGCACATGTGAATTTTTTTTTTTTTAATAGTTATATGTCCAAATTGTTTAATTGTCTTGATACTTCATTTAGGCTTTTGAACATATTCATTATGGAGTTTATATTTGCCAATTAAAATGTTCTATCTATTGGAAAATGATGGAGATTGGGCTTCGAAATGTATCACCACAGCCACCGATCTTTTCAAAGCCGATCGGAAATGTGTTCTTCTCGCTCGCCGGCTTTCGTAAATTGTAGGTAATTTGGGGCTTCACAGACACAGAGAACCATTTAGGCATGTCCACTACCACCCTGTATCTTAACGGTGCCTCTCCAACATTTGTCACCATCCTATTCACGACCACCTTTGCAGCAGCGGACGCGCAAAGGTTACCGAGGGCGAAACCAGATATTCGAACTGAGGTGGACTGGAGTGTAGTAGGGTGGGCTGGATGTGTAAGACCTATATAAAAAAAAGTGTTTTTTGTCCTAACGTTTCGTATGTTTTCGGTTTATTAATTATACAGACTTCCTTTATTTTTATGTTTATTATAGGTAATTTCTATGGGCACTACCAAAATTGCTAGGGGACATCATTTACTTGGGGACAGCCCATGAATGTGGAGAAATTGCTAGGGGCACCCAAAAATTGATAGGGGCAACCCAAACCCCCCCCCCCCCCCCCCCCCCCAAACCCAAAAATTCACTTTTATTTTCATTATTCACCCTCTCTCCTCAAGAAGAAAAGAAAGAAAGCTCTCTCCCTCTCCCTCTCCATCTCCTAAACCCTAATTTCTTCTTCTCCATCACTCCATTCTCAATTCCTCCACGAAGATTCTCAAAGAGGTGACACGCAAGTCAAAGCAACCGGAATCCAGGTACGTTCTTCCCTAATTTCTTCGAATTTTTTTTACATTATATTCGAAACCCTAGAATTGGTTTAATTCTTGAAAAAGTTTTTGTAAAATAGGTTTATAATCTCTTGCACGTTCTCTTCCCTTATTTTCAAACACAAGAAACCCGAAATTTATGTTGAAACCCTGACCCTAGAACACGACAAAGTAGGATGTCGTTATGGGAGTTCGGGTTCACGACAGTAGGACTGCCTGGAATGTGGCAGTCCTAATAAAAATTAGGACTGCCACAGTCCTGGCAGTCCTATTCTGAAAGAGGACTGCCACAGTCCTGGCAGTCCTATTCAGAAAGAGGACCGCCAGGAATGTGGCAGTCCTAATTTTCATTAGGACTGCCACATTCCAGGCAGTCCTAATTTTCATTAGGACTGCCACATTCCAGGCAGTCCTACTTGTTATGACATATAGGAGTTGGGTAAGTGCATGTTGTTTCTATTACTTAATAAGTGTATGTTGTCATGCAGTCCACCGAACAAAAGAATACGGCCCACCGCGTCAAAGCGGAAGGAACGTGCGGAACGTCCTCGCGAGCGTCCGATAACAATTACCGAACCGGCGCCCGAAGCTCGGTCTCAGACACCGCCACCGGCACGTCAAGCTCGGTCGAAGCAACGAGCTCCTACTCCTACGCCTCCTTCCGACGACGACGACGACGACCTGCCAATTGCCCAACTCCTATTACGTCAAGAGGGTTCTGCTCCATTTGAGGAGGTCGGTCCTTCTGAGGAGATCGGTCCTTCTAAGGAGGCCGGTCCTTCTGAGCCGCCTGTCCGTCCGCCCGGTTGCTCAATGTTGGTTTCTTTTGAGAACCACATTGTGTATGAAATATGGAAGAACCCGGTATGTACATGACGTTTGTAAACTACCAGTTTAGTATACTTTTCAAATATGTATTTCATAATTGATATGTGTTTCGTTGTATACAGAGGACATATCGTATCCTTAGGGCTGTGAGTCACGGGAAGAAAACCGTGTCCTAGCAGTTTACAAGCTTATCCGAGGCCGTCCGAAGCAAAATCATACCGAGCGGCTTGCACAATTTGGCACAAAACGCCTACCGAACAATGGATAGTGCCCTCATATCCGCCTTCGTGGAGAGATGGCACCCGGAGACGAACACATTTCATCTCCCAACAGGGGAGATGACCATTACACTCGACGACGTCTACCAGATATTGGAGCTGCCAGTGACCGGGCGTGTAATGACCAAAGAATATTACACGAATGAAAAATCCGTGAAATGGTACGAGAAGATCGTCAAGTTCGTCTCAACTCACCTTGGAGTTACGGCTACGAGTTTTACAACTCTACCAGGCTTCAAGAAGTCGTACGGAATTCCTCTATCATTTCTGGTGGACCAGTTCATGGATATGGAGGTGGATGACGATGACGATGAGACGATCGACGCGGTGGCTCGTGCGTATATGTTGTTCGTCCTGGGAACGGTCGGCATTCCGGACAAGTCTGGTACGTCGATACATGCTCGGTACATGCTAAACTTATCTAAAGTGGATGATTTCATCGAGATATCCTGGGGAAGCGGTATCCTGGCCAACCTTTACCGCGAGCTCGGCATCGCATCCCGTGTCGGGACTAAGACTATGGCCGGCTGTCAGACTCTGCTACATGTAAGAAAACTTCTAACAATTTAATCTTATATACTTAAATTTGTTGTTTTAATTTTTACTATTCATTTATAAATTGAATAGGCATGGATATACGAGCACTTTTCGATGCTTAGACGGGCTGACGAAAACCCAGCGTATCTTGAACACCTTCCCCGAGTGTGTCGATGGAGGCCATCCCAGCTGGAAACAAAAAATTGACAAACACTGGCTTCCATTCGTGAAGTATTAGACAGTTTGATGCCAGAAGAGGTACTATTTTTTGACTAACTTTTTCATGTTAATTTTGTATTGTTGTTAACTTTATTCCTACAGATTTTTTGGAATCCATACCGGGATTTACGTGAGTTGAATCTTGAGGTCCAACCAGTTTCTTTATTTCATGGCATGATCACATGCTATGAAATCACGGAGCCGTACATGCCCGACAGAGTACTTCGTCAGTTCGGCTTCGTACAAACTGTGCCGAAGCGCACATTACGGCTGTTGGAGCCTCCGCACGGAACCCAACCTTTAAGTTACAAACCGGCGGAATTCGACTGGGTGACCGACTTTTACTCGGAGTGGCAACGACATGTACTTCGGGAATCTGAGAGACGACCGGTCACCGAGATGGCCGACTGCAGCGAGGACTACATACAGTACTTCCTGGGGGTCGGACATCCTAAGTTGTCGAACCCTACCAACCCGGGTCCCGTGGCCGTCGGAGCAGTTGGAGCTCTTCCTTCCAAGAATGCCTTGTATGCTGGGTTGGTGAGAATGGTGAGTTCCGTATTTGTAATAAGACTGAGATTTTCATGTTTGTAGACTTAATTCATTTATACTTTCATTTTCAGTCTCAAAGGGTGAAGGAGTTGGCACAGACACTCTGGAGAGGTTGCCAAAGTGATGAGTGTGTCGCCGTCGCCAACGAGCTTGAGCGCATCGACGACGTGGTCGACTTTCCCTTCATGAACAATAGGAAGTCTCGTTCCAAGGCCCGGCATGATATGTAGATGGATTTCGATATTTTTTATGATTCAAACTTTAGTTGGCTGTGGATTAGTAACGTACATTTGATGAATTATTGTGGATATTTTGCTTGTTTGAAACTTAATTTGGATGTGGAATGTTTGGGACTAAGTAGTTGTGATGAATTATTGTAGTTGTGATGATTTCAACTCTGTATGGCAATTCGAACTCTGTGACAATTTGACTCTGTGGTTGTGATAATTTTAACTCTGTGTGGCAATTTGAACTCTGTGGCAATTTGACTCTGTGACAATTTGTGATAAATTTTAACTCTGTGGCAATTTGTGATGAATCTTAATTCTGTGGCAATTTGTGAAGAATTTTAACTCTGTGTGTTGAGTCCCACAAATAAATCATCACACAGAGATTCATAGTCCTACACTGAAGTAGGACTGCCAGGATGCTGGCAGTCCTATCCAAAACTTGCTGTAACAGCAAGTTTTGGGTAGGACTGCCAGGACCCTGGCAGTCCTACTTCAGTGTAGGACTGCAATGGGTGTGGCAGTCCTAACTATGAATCTCTGTGTGAATTTGATTCACACATAAATTCATCACAGAGATTCATAGTTAGGACTGCCACACCCATGGCAGTCCTACACTGAAGTAGGACTGCCAGGGTCCTGGCAGTCCTACCCAAAACTTGCTGTTACAACAAGTTTTGGGTAGGACTGCCAGGACCCTGGCAGTCCTACTTCAGTGTAGGACTGCCATGGGTGTGGCAGTCCTAACTATGAATCTCTGTGTGAATTTGATTCACACATAAATTCATCACAGAGATTCTTAGATAGGACTGCCACACCCTTGGCAGTCCTACACTGAAGTAGGACTGCCAGGATGCTGGCAGTCCTATCCAAAACTTGCTGTAACAGCACGTTTTGGGTAGGACTGCCAGGACCCTGGCAGTCCTACTTCAGTGTAGGACTGCCAAAGGTGTGGCAGTCCTGATACTGATACTCTGTAACAGTTTCTCAAACTGAAACGATGTGACAGTGGACACTCACATAACACAGATAAGACACAGGTAGGTACATATAACACAGGTAGACACAGGTAAACACATATAACACAGGCAGGCACATATAGTACACATGTAGGCACATATAACACAGGTACGCAAAATCAAACACATATAACTCAAAATTTACTCTATATATATTACTGGTAAGGGATACTTAACAACAAACTTGCTTTTGTAACTGACTTCTAATTAAGCTATTTTTATAATTTTGAATTCATCATACGATGAATACCAGGTGAAGTCTCGTTGCATCGCGGTACGTACTGATTTAATACAATTAGCACTTGCATACGGGAGACATACACTTTAATTATTAGTACACTTGTTTCTATATTTGCAGCTACTTGGTATGGATTGAAGAATTTATACAGTACGAAGTGTTGAGTATGTGAATTCTTTGGACAGTTGTGTAATATATTTGTGCCATTTCTGCTGATCAATGTTTCTAGTCAAACTTAGCAGCATTTACTCCAAATCAGACCAATATTTCACAAGGTAGCAGAGAATACCTTTCTTCATATGAGAGTTGTAACCAGCTATCCCTCTCAATTATTGTGTGATAATGAATATAATCATTACGCGAAACCTACATTTACTTGGTTTTTCATGAAATTGTGTGCTTGGTGTAGAGTCGGGTATCGTATAATTGCTTCTTAAGATACAACTTAGTTGACAATAATTTTGTCATATGCAATCTCTCTAGACCTTTACATAAACTTGTTGCAGTAGTCTCTGACATAGCGTTGTACATCACCTTATCAGGCAGAAATACCTCTAACATTCATTGTGCCTTCTTGTCCATATCGTTCCATACATCCTCTTTCATGTCGGCATACTTCTCGTCTTTACCGGCTATAGCCTTATAAAATACTTGGTTGACGAGGATCGACTTACATGTAGTGGTCTGTCCCGGTAACACTGTCGGTGCAGACGGGACTGACATGTAGTGGTCTGTCCCGGTAACACTGTCGGTGCAAGGTATACTTAACAACAAACTTGCAACCGTTTCTTCACTTAGGATACAGGAGTAGAATGGAAGACGAGTCTCTAACTCCTCGTACAGCTCCTGCCTCACCCGTCTCCATCCGCCTTTGTCATCATAACCAAGATGCATTGCAAGGGCATGAAATCCGCAATGGCCATCACCGGGGACATCGACAATAGACCAAATGTAACTTCGAAGCGCAGGTTAAAATTTGTCAATATACAAACTCGTTGTTTGGCTTGCAACTGTATCTTTTTTTGGGATATCCATTTTCTCCATTTTTCGGCGAACGACAAGCTTGCCCTTCCGTGCAGGCGAAGGTTGCTGTAAGCTTCGTTCAACATGCTCAAAGTGCGATGGATCTCTCCAAGTTGACTCCAGCCTTCTCTTCTGTGAACTAGTCAATCTTGTTTGAGGCCTACCTTTAGGATTGTAAACAACGGTCGGCTCATGCATTGTAGTAGTGACCGGACATGCAATTTTTTGCATTTTAAGCTCAATGGACTGCCGCTCCGCTGCTACTGAGGCTAACCACCTTGCGTGGAGAAGTTTCAGTTGTGGCAAAGAGAAGAAATCATCGTCCGTCTTCACCACAGGCATCATAGACAACTGCCTCCAACGTTGATCGACTGCTTCAACTGGAATAGGAATGGATTCACGGCGATATTCATTAATCTGATGTGCACAAGGGAGGCCCAGTGTATATCGATGTACACACCCGCAAACCTCGGGATCAAGTCCGACAAACTTTGATCTTTCAATCTCATCAGCTATTAAGGCCAACGCCTTGTGAGATACCACGCGCATTAAAGCATCTAAGAGTACTTCCTTTCTATGCTCATGCTTGACTATATTCAAACTCATCTCAAATGATGCCTTAATTTCATTCACCGTCCAGTCTACTGATAAATGTATAGCTTGCCAAACAGAGACGAAGTTGTCGAGAGATGATTTTACGTGCCTCTTCAATAAAGAGTGTGCTCCTTCGACACGGTTGGTAGTTGTCGTGCCGTAATGCTTCACCACATTCGACCATGCTAAGACGAATTGTTCTTTGTGCGGTTCAAGCCATGTATCTTTGATGTAAGAAATGCATGCCGGCTCCCTCGCCTTCCACTTTTGCTTGAACAAGTACCATGCGGCGTCGTAACTGGCAATCGTAGATGCTCGCCACACACAATTCCAATCATTGTAGAATTCGTCAAAAATCTGCATGTCGATTTTACCATCCTCCTTCCGAAACTTCAACTTATATTGGGCTTGAATATTACGATTGACATGCCAAGTGCATAGCAATGTATCCGCTTGAGGAAAAATAATGCGAATAGCATTAATGAGGGCGTACTCTCTGTCGGTAACAAATACTGACGGCTCTGTATGACCAGTGTAAAGTATTTTCAGTTTCTCCAACGCCCATGTGTAGTCTTCAAGCTTCTCACTCTTCATGAAGCAAAATGCCACTGGAAATGTTTTCTAAGTAGAGGTGAACCCGACAACATGAAAGAGAGGTATCTTGAACTTATTTGTCTTGTACGTGCAATCAAGGACTAACACGTCGGCAAAGGACCTGGCCAAATTTGTGCAATCAGGATGAGCCCAAAAGAGTGATAATACTTCATTACTCTGGGGATGTCTTCTATGGAACTCAACATAATGATTATCGGTAAGCAACTTGAGCACTTCTTGCATCGCCATTCTTGATTTCGTCCGGACAGCGTTTGAAGAAGCTAGGGCGTTGTATATTGACTTCATTGTAGACATGTTCTTCTCATCTTCATGTCGTATGACGGAATATATTTGTCTCGGTACAACTCCGGAGGTGGACAAGTCTTCGACTATCTTCTTCTCCGTATTGTTCAACCGTCCGACATACGGATGATCCAATAGTGTCTCGGCAATCTCATGGTTGTGGGTTCCATTCTTCACTTCTACTGTCCATTTCCCCTCTTCTTCATTTCTGATATGTATCGTGAATGGACAACCACATTTCCTCGTTCCAACATTTCTTCTTGGAACTTTACTTTGGATAACTGTGTTTTTCTTGTACGTCCTGAACACACTACCTCTTTCACAGCCCACCACCACAGTTTGTCGTCCCGGTCAATTTTGGGCCGATCTGGATATCACTAGAACAATGTTGTTTTCCCGTCCCACTTCCCGACACCAATGTACCGCACCCTCGCTTGATTCAAAACATAGATCGGTCCAAAATAAATGGGCTACATTGACTGCAATTGGAGCCGGTACCGCAAAATCGGAAGATCTCAAGTCCTACAATAAATGTTCTTTGGTTAGTACAATTAGAAAAAATCCTAAAGTAAATAGGTTTCATAGATTAGGCCCGTGCATAAGATTGGTGTCCATAAATAGCAAATTGTGTTAATAGCAAGACCGTCTTCTGTGAAGGACTGCAATAAAACTCTGTATTCTAGTATCATAGACTAGGACTGCCAGAGTGGTGGCAGTCCTTCACAGAAGAAGGACTGCCAGGACCCTGACAGTCCTACATATTTGTAGGACTGCCAGGGTCCTGACAGTCCTTCTTCTGTGAAGGACTGCCACCACTCTGGCAGTCCTAGTCTATGATCTGGACTGCCAGAGTGTTGGCAGTCCTCTGTGTCACAGTACGATTTTAGGTCCGATGACAAGTTCAAATGTAGTTACCAAGAGAGCTTCCGATGCATCAAAGTTGTCTTCGGACGTTGCGGGAACGTGTTCTTCGGACGTGGCGGGAACGTTTGATGATCCCGGTTGATCCATGTTCAATAATTTTCTATATTTAACACATAATTCAACTTTAATATGTGAAATTCTTGTTTAAAACATGTAACATATTATAGTTCGATGACTTACCAAAAATTTGGAGAAGTCAATGACCTAGAGTTGAGGGAGAGAACAATTTGCCAAAAATATAGGGAGAAAAGAAAAGAATTAGGGTTTTAATTCTTTGACCTAAGAGAAGAGAAGGAGAGAAGAAAATAGTTGAGGGAGAAAAGAAAAGAGAAGAAGGAGAGAGAAAATGAAAATTGGTATTTATAGGTGTGCTTGGGCTAGCCCCTAGCAAAATTTTTGGATGGCAAACTTGTAATAAACTTGAACTATTTTGGGCTAGCCCCTAGCAATTTTGGTAGTGCCCATAGAAATTACCTTATTATATGGAACTCTCCTATGTTTGTTTTAGGTAAAGAATTATTACACTAACCATCCTTACAACATAAAGGAGAGGAGGTCCGTGTAATTATTTTTAAACTAAGAAACATCTGTTTAGGAAACCGAAAATATAAGAAAGGATAGTGAAAATAATCCTAAAATATAATAATATATGGAAAAGAAAGAAAAAATTTGGGGTGAGCCTACAACTTGGTTCCGTACATTATTACGGTGATCGATTGATGGATAGTTCAGGTATCCCTGACTGATCTTCTCAACCTTCGAATTTTAATAGTTGAGTGATAAATGTTGGGGTTTAGTCCTTGCAGGATCCGGTGCCATTTCTTCTATTTTTGGGTTAAAATAAGTGTGTATATTTCAATATTGGCTAAATTATCTTAGTGGCATCCTAATTATAATGTTTGGACGGTTTAGCATTATAAACTTTTACGGTTCGATTTTGGCATCTCAACTTTATCTGCTCTTTTGAAGTACCTTTCGTCAATGTTTTGGTCATTAACGGTTGTGTTTGTTGTTTGCGTCGTTATTCCTGAGACTTACCAGGATGAGAACTTAGGGCAGGAACAACAGAGCTTCAGGCAAGACCTTTCAGTCTGTACTTTGTTTAACCCTTATGAAAACGTTCAGGGTTCATGCAAGAAACTTGCTTCCCGAACTTCATTATCCCAACAGAACATGAGAAACCCAGGAGACAAGCACACAAAGAATAAACTTGTTTTTCCTTGCAAACACAATTGCAATTGGAATAGAACATTTACAACATAAGAGGGTGAAGAAGAAATAATCAAAATCGCTCTTCTCTTTACGTTCCTAGACGCTGAAACAAGATAGAACGAAAATGCAACGAGAGAAGAACGAAAAATCAACTCCTTGCTCGGGTGAACAGGTAACTGTTGCTTAAAACAAGATTCATCCCATAAACGATCTACTCCCAAGAGTCAGCAAGTTCACCAAAGAACTTCTGGAACGCTCCTACCACTCTTGGACAACTTGGAAACTTGAAGAAATGAGCAAACTGCTCTAAGGAACATAGACTTTACTGCTGCTACTGTAGATGGCGCATGAATTTTCTGGAGTGGTATTCAATGGCCCCACTTTCTCTCTCTTTCCAACTTTTCCAACCACCTCTAAATGAGAGGAGTACTAGAGCTCTATTTATAGGGATGTCCAACACCCATGCACGCATATACATGTTCATGCACGCATGTTCGTTGTCCGACCAAATCCTACTAAATCTGCGTCACGGGGTCCTACGCGCCGACGCAGCAGCGTGCCGCACGCTGATAATACCGCCTTTGTCGCCCACACCGAAAGTAGTTACAGCAGACAGGCATGTCAATGCCGAAAGCAGTCACACGTATGCGCCTAGCGCAAGGCCGCCTATGTGCATAGTCGCTTATGCGCCTGGATTTGTAGACGTTTAGTCGCATAAACGCTGTGCAGCATAGCGTCTGACGCAAGAGCTGTGCATATGCCTTCGCATATGCTTCGAGTTAGGAATCATGCATAAAAGGATACAAGGAGCGTACGAGCGCCATGCGGCGATGCTATCGTGCTAAGTGCAAAGTGCGTCATCAAAGTGCCACTTTGTGCCCTTCGTCCACGTCCAAGTCACTAAGCCGGTGCTTAGCTCCTATGGTTTTCCACATTGAATGCCAAAACAAAGGTTTGTTCCTTGTGATTTACACTTAACCCTTTAGGAAAAATCAACCCACATAGGCCACCTTTCACTACCACATTTTAGCTTGAGGGTATTTTGGTCATTTTGAAAATTTTGAATTTAATTTGAATTGTTTGAGTGATGGTTGTTATTTTTGACCTTTGCTAGTTGTGACTTTAGAGACAAACCTAGATGTTAACTTTGACTTTGGTGACTTGGTTAGCATGGTGTGGACCCTAGTCTAACTTAAGTCGACCCAAGTTGACTTATTTTGGACCAAGTTTCATAGAGAGATTAAGTGTTTTATATCACGCCCCGATTCGTAGAGTCATTTATTGACATATTTTATCTCTTGGAATCGATCGTCCTCGCTTGGGCGTGATGCCGTACAAGTCTGGTATTGCACTTGTACAAGGCAAAGATGGTACATAGGTGATAATCTTCAAATAGGAACACATTGCAGCGGCAGAAGCAGACAAATTGAAGTTAGTGAGGATAATCTTTCTCATTGAATAGAAGTACATCACTTCTTTATGGCAGCGGAGATAAAAGGATAACTTGAAGTCACACAGAGATATATATATAGAACTTTATTTTCTTTATTGATAATTGAAGAGGAGTATAAGACTTGTATTGAAGTACAATGCTTACAACACATCTCACTTTACATTGAAAGCCAACTGAGCAATGCTACAAAGTCTACATTTGATACTTGGATACATTGGATTACAACTCGATATACTGACTTGGCTTACAATCTCACTGATACAACTGATTACAATGTTCCATACATTATGCCCTTTATAAACAGAAGACTTCATCTTGTGCAAGGAGAGCTTCTGTATGCCCCAACAAATCTTCGATGCCGCGGGACCGATCAAGCCAAACTTCGTGTGTAGAATATCCCAAGCACGAGCACCTGCCCACAAAACGTGGGTCAGCACATCATCTATGTACTGGCGAGCAGAATCCAACCCACTCGCATAAACCAACATTAAAGTGATCATTTAAGCAAGCATTTATTAGAGTGATCTTTCTACTTGGGGCCTAACATCAGTTTACAGTTCATGGGCAATAATCATAGTGAAGCATGTAAACATATTCTTAGCAGCATTCATGTGAAGGCATCAGTAAAGCATACTAGTGTTATCATGGAAAGGCATCATTGAGGCATCATTAGTTCTAACATTTGAACATATTGTGACAATTCTCATA
>JANAVB010017398.1:3456619-3572964 GCA_029216955.1 Iris pallida | reverse complement strand
TTAGAAAAATGATACGGTCCTGTTGGCGCAAGTTTCGTCTCGATCTGACGAGCGTGCAAAAAGTAATTGGAGTTTGTGCAAAGTGGTCGATATGGTGAATTTCGACGGATACGCATCAAATTTGTCGCGCACACACGACCAATTTGAATTCTGTCAAAGCCGACACGACCATGAAGCCGTTACGCACCTTTCGATACTTTCGGTTCCCGACCACGTCACCCGGATTGGCGGGACGCACGTCGTATCGGATAAATTTTCTAGTTTTTTGAAAACTATTTTTCGTATTTTTCTCGATCTTCGAGTTGATTTATCCTAGCATCTACTGATTAATAAAATAATCTAAAAATAGGGTTTGAAAGCTGGTTAGGTTGCCTAAAAACATGTTTAAATAGATTTCTAAATCGGTCGATGGATCAACGATTATACGCCTTCCAAATCGGGTTTCGAAAACAGGTTTTGATCTTTCGATTAAATAATTTTTCCTGATATTTCGAAGAGTTTCTCGAATAATCCAGAGAAAACCAATTCGATCTAACTGCAAGGTTATGTAGGGGGTTAACTGGACTTCGCTCCGACACTTTTGGATTGTGAAACGATCGATCACGCAGGAAGAAATAAGATGGAGAAGAGGGGTACCTGCTGTACTCGAAATAAGGTATCCCCTGTTTTGCTTGCTGTCCGTGCGTATTTTTCGGTGGCTCCTGGCCGGTCGGCGGTGGCCCAGGGCAGCGCTGCGGTGGCGTGCGGCCGCCTGGGGGTCGAGTGTGGTCGCTGTGCCTTCGGATTAGGGTTTCTAGGTTTTCTTTTTGCTCGCTCGCGCTCTCGGTCTCCATCTATATATATATACTCTGTGTAATCCTGGGTTCGGGTTTCTTCTTGCTGTTGTTGGAAAAAATGAGCTTGGGATGGGCTCATTGCTAGGCCGGGCTGGGATTAGGCCGGCTGGCTGCGGGTTCGGGTTCATGTGGGGAGCAGCTCGGGTCTGCTGCTCCTGGGCTGGTGGTCTTGTAATCTTTTCTTTTATTTCTTTTATAGTATAATATATATACATATATACATATATATATATATATATATATATGTACACATATACGTATACATATACTATATATATATTTGTATATACACACACATACATATATCTTATACACACACACAAGTACATATATATTTATATATATTCATATATACATACACATATGCGCATATATATATATATATATATATATATATATATATATATATATATATATACACATATAAACTAAAAAAAAAAATCTATATACATATAAACTATACATATCTTTACATATATACGTATATTCCCTATATGCATAAATACTCCCAAGGTCCAAAAATAAATCTTAGGAATATATATTCTAATAGTGTTGGCTTATAATAAAATATATACATACAACAATAATATTTATTTCACAAATAATCTAGAATACTAAATAATATATTTTTATTATTATAAATGTAATAACAATATAAATAACAATAATAATGATACTAATAAGAAAATCTATAATAAGTGTACAGACAAATATGTAGTCTAAATGTCCCAACTTACATAAGGGTAATTAGGAAGGTATTTATCCTATTTCTAAAATAGAATATTAATTCAGTAATAATAAATTATATTTATGTATATAAATCCTTTATATACGAAATGCCTATTTAACAATCATAAATAATAAATGCAATAAAACGTATATATATGGACGTCGTTGGTCGCACTGCATTGACTACATGGGCTTGGCTCAGTTCGGTTCCAGTACAGACTGGTTTGGTACAACCGAATCTTCCACAAGTCGATAAACCTTAATAATAAATAATTAAATAATAAATAAAATTTTTGGTAAGGGTTAAGTCGCAACTTTGTCTGGTTTTCTTAGTTAGGACGTTACTATGGCTCGGCCTTCCCTACCAAGGCTAATATACTAGTCAAAGCACGTCACTACACTATTCGTGCCATAATTCCTAGTCGTATTGTACTCCAAATTTAATCATGATTAAAAATCATCTACCGTAATAATTAACTAAATAATTATTTATACAGACTAAAATCACCATTTAAATCAAATAAATAATAAAAAAAATAATTCAAAATTTTTCGGGAAGGGGAGCTACACTTCCTTAGCCCGCATATTTAGCTTAAGGATTTAAGCCGCATAGATTCTGTATTTTGGCCGCATAAAGCTCATGCGGCATGGGTCACAGTCACCTTTGGCCGTATGAAGTTTGGGGCCGCATAAGGACCATGCGGCTTAGGTGATACTCCTTCTGGCCATATAAAAGTGTACGAACACGACTTTTGGTGACGTCTCATATCTTATCTTTTTGTCAAAGTGTCAGAGCTGTCACTTTTGTCAGTTTTGACAGGATTTGTCAGCTTTATCAGACGAACTGCTCCTCTTGGCCGCATATCTTTCTTCTGCAGCTGTTTTGTCGACGGGCCGCATAAGCCATTGAATCAGTCATGCGGCTATCCTTTATGCGGACCTATTTAGCCCAAAGTACATATGCGGCAATTTGTGATCCGCATGAACCCTATATTTTCTATGCTTCTACAAGACCCCCTTCAAAGTTTTCAAATTGCAAATTTGGAATACTTTGAATAGGAAGCGTGGAAATATGTCAAACCGCATGGAGTCTTCCAATCGCAAGGAATTTTTGAGCCACAGAAAGATCTCGAGCCACAGGGAAATATTGAGTCGCAGGAAGACCCTGTCACTGCTGTATTTAATTTTCTTGATTCGGTTTGTGGATCTCTTTTCAAGATAAAGTCTACGGTTACTAGGGATAAAGTCCCCAAACATCAACATTTTCTTTAATGATCTCGAGAACCGAAGAGACGCTTGACGGTTATTAGGGATAAAGTTCCCAAATGTCGTCATTATCCTTAATGATCTCGAGAATCGAAGAGGCACTTTTCAGCAACTCTATAAATAGGGGTCATTCGGAGAGAGATTTTCCTCTTTCACCTTCTTCTCCTTCGACTTCATCGTACTTTCTAGTATGGCTCCAAAAGCTTCCAGGTCGACTGGTGCGACTGCCAAAGGAAAGAGACTTGCTTCTCCGTCGAGAGCGGCAGACACTCCTTTCATTCATCCCGACGTGCAACTCCCTCTCAAGAGTAAGGATGGTAGGCAGATGACGACTAAAATTTAGAATGGCCATAGCGCATATTTTATGCGGGGCCTGTCATATACTGCCTCTGCTTTAAGCCTGGTCGATGCATGCCCTATCTCATTTGGACCACATGTGTTCTGTATGATAGGGCTGCATGGACTAAGCCGCATAACCGATGTTCATTCGAACTTGAACCGCATAGGTGCCTCAAGATTGATCTGTATGAACATTTTATGACTGAGCCACAAAGGTGCCGCATGAGCACTTTATGATCGGACCGCATGAATACTGTATGGCTAGGTCACATGATTGCTTCGTGACTGATCCGAATGAGTATTGGGCCGTATGAGTATTTCATGACTGAGCCGTATAAGTGCCTCATAATTGAGCCGCATGAGCACTTCATGTCTGAGCTGCGTAAATACTTCATGACTTGAGCTGCATGAGTACTTTCATGAAGCCGGCCTCATGACTTTTGGGCCATATAGGTTCTGCTTAGGCCGTATAACTGAAAAAGAACAGAGTCCTTTGTTTTTTTTGGTGCTAAGCCTCCCTTACTTCCATGTTTTATAGAAATCTAGATGGCAAACTTCTCCAGGACCGGTGTCGGTGATAGAGTAAAAATACACCATTCTGACACATACATCAGACAGCTCAGAACTCCTCATGCTTCGGAAGAGTTTTTCCCGTGCCATTTTGGCATACACATCAAACAACGCAGGACTCTTTATGCTTCGGAAGAGTATTTCCCAGGTGGTAGGAAGGGCCTGTATACCTCAGAGAGTTGGACGGTGGTCATGCGTTGTTATGAACGTCCTGCCTTCATGGCTCTCCAAGTAAGCAAAACCACCATCAGGGATGATGTTTTGAAGGTATGGTCCTTCGAGGGAGCGGGACTAAGGCATCCGCAATACGGAGGGGAGGATAGCATGCTATATTTGCCCTCCTTCAGGCAGCTCCTTGGGGGATTGAACAGCCTTGTTTGCTTCTCACCAGTAAAACATGACCTCTTTCGAGGGCCACGAAACTGCTTTTTGATGAAGGAAAAGTACTGTCAAACTGACCAAACTATGTATTGCTGGATTTTTTCTTTCTTTGTTTTTTGCTGTCGATGTAGTCCTATGAATGTAACTGATTTTGAATAAGCAGGGTATGATCAATCCATTCTTTATTTATGGTATTTTGTGGTGCTTGTACTAGAGGGCCTAATACAGCATTTGTGTTTGATAACGGATATCCCACTGGAGGATTTTTGTGGACCTATTGCCCTTTTGTGCATCTAAAAATACGAGCAAATAGATTTAAATGATATTTTGTGGACCTACTACTCTTTGGTACACCGATGGTGCGTGTAATAGATTAGGATAATTTTTATGAACTTATTACCCTTTTTGTGTACTGGCGATGCGAGTACTGATAATAAGTGGAGAGAAACCGATATATTTACTCAGAGGTAATGAAAACATGGTAAATATAGGTCTAAAGTAGAGCCTCCCTACTCAGAGGTAATGAGGACGTGGTAGGAGTAGGCCAAATGGGGTTACACATAACAACTCAGAGGTGTTATCAACGTGGAAGTTCTATGTATTGGGTGATTTGTTTGTGATGGACAAAAAAATAACTCAGAGGTAATATGGACATGGTTGTCTTTCCCCAATAGAGAATTTTGGGAACCTATTACCCTTTTTGTGCACTGATGATGCAAGTAATAGATTAAGATAAGTTTTGTGGACCTATTACCCTTCTGCACACTGGTGGTGCGGGTAATAGATTTTGAGGAAAACTCTTGGTGGAAAAAAGATATGACCAAGAAGTTCATAGATATGACCAGGAGACGAGGTATGAATCCATTCAGAGTAGTCAGAGAGTAAGTTCAGTAGTACCTGAGGGTATATAACTCAACAATCTGGGAGATTTGAGATCAGAGTGTAAGTTCAGCGACACCAAAGGGTACATAACTCACAATCTGAGAGATAGTTGGAAGATGTCGTTTAGACAAAATATTTCTTGAGGAACTTGCCGTTGATGGGCATCATGAGCAAGTCTCCTTTTTGTTTTACGAGACGGTACACGCCGTTGGAGAATAAGGTCTCGATGATGAATGAGCCCTCCCATTTGTGCTAGAATTTTCCAGGGGCCTTGTGAGTCATGACCATTGGTCTGCGAATGGCCAAGACGAGATCGTCGACTTGGAATATTCTCTGTTTGACTTTCTTGTTGAAAACCCGAGAGATGCGCGCTTGGTAGAGCTCTATGCTTTGTTGAGCTTGTAAACGCTTCTCATCTAATGCTTCCAACTCTTGTAGCCGTCGGCGGTAGTTATTGTCTGACGTTAGCCGGTAAGTAAGGGCCACTCGAAGTGAGGGGATCTGCGTCTCCAGTGGAAGGACTGCCTCGCTCCCATAAACCAGGAAGAACGATGTATTTTCTGTAGCCGTCCGAATTGTGGTACGATACGCCCATAAGCACTCACCAAGCTTTTTATTCCAGTCGCGTTTGTTTGCAGACACGAACTTTTTGAGGAGCACGATTATGGTTTTGTTGAAAGCCTCAACCAGACCGTTAGCCGATGGGTTATATGCTGTCGAGGCCATGTTCTGAATCCGATTTTTGTCACAAAATCGATAAAAAGCGTGGCTTGCGAACTGCGGACCATTGTCGTGAATAATCCTCTGGGGCAGTCCAAAACGGTAGATGACGTGATGTTTTATGAAGCTAATCACTTTCGATGTCTTAACCTCTGCCAACGGAACAGCTTCCGCCCATTTGGAGAAGTAATCGGTGATTGCAAGTATGAACCAATGCCCTCTAGATGACGGTGGGGTGATTGGCCCAATGATGTCCATTCCCAAAACTTCAAATGACCAAGAGGCCACTGTCGGGTGCAAGAATTCAGATGACAGATGTATGAAATCTGCATGGATCTGGCAAGCCTTGTACTTCTTTGTATAGTCAACTGCATCTGCTACCATTGTGGGCCAATAATAACCCATCCGGCGGAGACGATCTTATGATTTTGGGCCAGGTTGGTGAGCCCCACAAGTGCCGTCATGAGCTTCGCGTAAAGCTTCTTTGGCTTCTGTGTTTGACATGCATCTTAATAGTATCCCATCGTAGGATCGTCGATATAACATTTTCGTCTCTGTATCATAGAAGAATATGAAGGAGCGTCTTCTGATTGAAGTTGCTTCCTTCATATTCTCTGGCAGAATTCCATAGACTACAAAGTCGATGAGCGGGCGTCCCCAATCTTGTATGTCGTTGTAGGCCTCAAAAATGAAAGTCACGCTGAGTTGATCAGAACAAGTCCAAACAGTCACACTGAGTTGATCAGGACAAAGTCAAAAGTCACGCTCAGTTGATCCAGACAATATAAACAAATCACGCTGGGAGACAGCTGTTTTCCATAAATAAATTCACTTTATTTATTTTGCATCTGAGAAAATTACAACTGTAGGAATCTAATCTAGAAGACGATTACTTTATCCCTTGGACGATGCGATAAAGAAAACTCGAACTTCGAAGAACTTGGACAGCAACTGGGCAATCTCTCTGTTCTCTCTGAAAAATGACCTGTGTCTCTGATGAAGATGAAGAAACTCTTTTTTATAGAGTTCAGGATAACTGTCCTTAAGCATACGCTCAGGTAGTTACTTGACGTGTGCATAACTGCAGGGACGCATGGCGAATTCTGATGGAGACACATTAGCGTGCGGTTGAAAGTAGTGGAGCATGTTCAGGAGAGATTGATGGCCTGGATGCCACGTTGCATAACTTCTAGAGAAGTGGATAACTGGTACAGGACACGTGAGAACGTGTGTTGACTGTAATCCTGGATATGGTTGCTGTAATACGCTGCCTCGTTGAAGGAGAGTTATACGCTGACTTGGACAGCGTAGTGCCATAGGAAATCCATACGCTCACTTTATGGGCAAGGAGTCGTATGGAGATCATACGCTCGCTTGGTTAGCAAGGAATCATGTGAGGTCTATACGCTCACTTGGCTGGATGAAGAAGGAGTCATGTGAGGTTGATACGCTCACTGGAGAAGCGGCCACGTGGCTATCATCAATCTTCTTTGGTACACCATATCTTTCCATAACTGACAAAATCTTCTCGAGCGTCGTGACTGCGGATTTAACGGCTGACAGACTGTCAAAACTGACAGTAATGATGGCTTTTGTATTTATGAAGGCTGCTGAGTTGTCCTCGTAAAAGACAAAACCGACTCTTCGAAAACTTATACGACGGTTACTTTTTTCGTGACAGCTGTCTTTGCACGAAAGATGAAGTGTCAGATTCATTCCTCATTTAAACATATGCTGTGCTGTCACTTCAGTAAATAATAAAATATTTACTGAGCGTATGGCTTTTGAATGAGCGTACAACTCTGAACTGAGCGTATGGCTTCAACTGACATCTGTCTTTAAGCGTATGGCTTCAACTGACATCTGTCTTTAAGCGTATGGATGAAAATGACAGCGTGTCATAATTTTCCACATCCTACAAGACCCCCTTCAAAGTTTTCGAACTTTATGAGTTTCAAAAGTTCGAAATTACTTTGAACAGAAAGTGGGAATGAGTCCTGACACGCTGGCATGAGTTCATTAAATGTCATGATGACTCTTCATTTTTCGAGATTGATTGAATCTGATGGAAGAATATGAACAGCCAGCAAGCTCTATTATATAAACCGAGAGAATTCAATTTTTGACTTTCATCTTTTGAAACCATGACTCCAAAGGAAGCCGCTGAAGAAGAAGCACGTAAGTTGGGATTCTGTTCCCATGGTGACCCCACTTTTGGGGGCCAAGAACCCGAACCTGTCGTCATCGAGCTCAAGGACGACCCTACGCATTTAGCCAAGAATTTCTTGGGCTACTTTGGTCTGGACGGCTCCTCTTCTTTTGATGGGCAGAATCTCGCAGAGAAGCGTAAAATGTTCGTTGCTCTGTTACACCGTATGGGGGTCCAAAGCATAGAAGAATTAGGCGTCAAGCTTAGTCGCTCTGGAAAATAGAGCGTGACTTTATTGCACTCCTTTCCTTATCCTCCCCCTCTCTTTTTTTTTGTAAGGCCATCAGTGCCTTAAATGAAATGAATATTCAAGAATTCTCTGTTTAGTATAATTTTGTGTTGAAAACTAACATGCACCGATGAATAACTGTAGAATACGCCATCTTCCAAGTTGTAAGCTACGCTAGATAGCGTATGCCAATGAAATAGCGTATATTACGCTATTTTCCAATGTTTTGTGAATTCCGGTGAATAGCGTATGTCAGCGTATGTTACGCTATAAATTACGCTGTCCTTTAACGTTGTGAATTACGTTAAATAACGTACGCCAATGAATAGCGTGCACCAATAAATAGCCCGTAAGTTACGCTATCTTTCAACGTTGTGGAAAGCACTCTTTGAATATTTCCAAGGCTGTGCTGGTTTCCAAAGTACACGTGTCATTCATTCCACGTTTACGAGCGCTATTCATGCGGATCCTTTCCAAGAATAGGTTCATGCTCCATACTTTAAATAGATGGATGAACTCCACGCAAACTCATCTTCCCATTCTTCTTCCTCTCTTCTGAGAATGAATTTTCTATGAGAAGGAAATAGGAAAGCCATGTTGTCTGATGTCAAATCTCTGTGCACGCTACCAGACATGGATCTGTCAATCCTTAGCAGCAAACTCAGCGGTAAGTTCAATATACACGCATCGAATTCCCGAAATGAACAGAATGCATCTGTCTTTGCTTGGCCAGTTTCTGTTGACTGATTTTTCTTTACTGTTTCTTGCAGAATTTTGGCTGAAAACCTTCTTCAAAACTGGCATTGGTGATATGGATGCTGTGGACAATGTTCTTCTGACATCTACATCAGGGAGCTCATACGCTTTTGACGCGTATATCAGACAACTCAGAACTCTTCGTGAGATAGAAGGGTCTTCCTTAGATGGTAGGAAGAGCCTTTATACACGAGAGTTGGATGGTGGAGTTAACTCTACTACCAAGAGATTGGGTAGTAGAGTTCCTTTGACGGCAGAACTAGGAATCGTATTCCAATGCTGGATACATTCCTACCTGCTTGAGGTGCCGCCGTTCCTCCACGAGCTGTATTGGCAGCAACACGCCGTCGGGCTGCCATACTCTGTGGTTCTCCTCTCGTCTGAGAGAGAAGACCAGAGTTTGATTCCTGCTGATCTGGTCGTGACTGAGACCCAGATAGTCAGGAATTGTAACCAACAACGAACCTGACGGAGAAGGTCCGACGGAGAAGATCCAAAGAAGAAGATAGATCTCTATTAGGTTATCGTTGTGGTGTAAAAATGAAAATCCAAGATTTGTAATAGATTTCCATTATGATTTGTAGGAAAGTCTAAGAAAATGTAATAGCCTTTTTGTGGTGAAATGGGAATGAAAATGACAATTCTTCTATGCTCAATGATTTGTATTTGTGGATGAATTGTGGACATGATAGATAATAAAATCATCTTTTCTGTTTTTAGAGTATATGATATTATCAGAGGTATTATGGACATGATAATATATAGGAACTCGAAAGAAAATAGATTGATTTCTATGCAGAGGTCAAAACATGACAAATGAGTAAGTAGATTCGGATTTGATTCAGAGGTTATGAAAACATGATAAATAACGAATCCCCACTTAATGAACTAATAGAAGATTATGAACGGATGAACCGTTAGGAAATGATGAACAGATAGACTGTCGTGTGAATGTAATAAACGGACGAACCGTCAAGTATTAATGAACATGTGAAACGTCGGATGAATGTGAGAAATGAATGGATGAACTGAATATCGGGAAAGAATACGTCTCTTCGATCCTTGTAACCATATGCCTATAAATAGAGCATATATTTGAATAGAAGGATCGCACATTATTCTCTTTTATTCAAAATGTCTTCCGAAGAGAACACGAAGAAAATCGAAGTCGTCTCCAAAGTCGATGAAAATGCTAAAGAGCACTCGACTCCGCGAAAGAAGGAGACGAGCGAAAGCTCGTCTGCTCCCAAGCTGCCGAAAGATATCTTGGATTTCCTGGTCGAACAAGGAGAAACCGAAGAAGAAGAAGCAATGAGGCTGGCTGCCTGTCAGTTCTTGGTGCGGTCAGGAAAGGATGTATTCAATTCTTTTGCTAATTATGTATGTGGTCCTCGTCCCAAGTACGAAAGGGATATCAGTGATCTTCCATGATGATGTATTTCTTGAAGAATTTGTCTCAAATAAACTCTGTTTAAGGAAACTTTGTTTATGATGTATCCTTCCTGCTTTATATTATTTTGCCTTTATTCACTGATCTTTTAGACTCAGAAATCAAAAGGACGAGATATCATTTTCATAGAATATGGTACATACTGAGATAGAAAATTCAGAGGTGATATGGACATGATTTTCTATACAAGATCTTTATTAAATCCACTGGGAATCTAATAAGACAAAATATCAAATTCTCTGGGAAAATGATACATGGTAGAATATCAGTTTCCGCTGGGGATAACGACATCGAAATAGCTTTTGATTTTACACTTGCTGGGGAGTAATGAAAATATTATTTATACATAATATTTCTTTAAGAATTTGCCATTGATAGGCATCATCGTGACTTTTCCGTCCATAGAGGCAAGCTGATATGCTCCATTAGAGAAGACTTTGTTTACTACGAATGGGCCTTCCCATTTCGCGTCAAATTTGCCTTTGCTTATATGTGTCATGGTCATCGGACGTCTGACAGTAAGGACCAATTCTCCCGTCTGATATATTCTGACTTTGACTTTCCGATTAAAAGCTTTTGAGATTCGGGCTTGATATAGCTCGATATTTTGTTGCGCATACAATCGCTTTTCATCTAGAGCTTCCAACTCTTGAAGTCGAAGTCGATCATTATTCTCTGTTGTAAATTCATTGGAGATTGCAACTCTCAAAGAAGGAATTTGTATCTCGAGGGGAAGAACAGCTTCACACCCATATACCAAAAAGAAAGGTGTACATCCGGTCGCATTGCGAACTGTGGTACGATAAGCCCATAAACATTCACCAAGCTTCTCACTCCAGTTACGTTTATTGGAAGAAACGAACTTTTTCAAGAGTTTGATGATTGTTTTGTTGAAAGCTTCTGCTAGTCCATTGGCTGTTGGATTATATGTTGTAGAAGCCAGATTATTAATCCGATGATCATCACAGAATCGAGTAAATTTCTGGCTGACGAACTGTAGTCCATTATCATGGATAATACGCCGAGGAACACCAAATCGATAGATGACATAATGTTTGACAAAGTTGATAACATTAGAAGTCTTGACTTCAGATAAAGGGATTGCTTCAGCCCATTTAGAAAAGTAATCAGTTATTGCTAGAATAAACCGATATCCTTTTGATGATGGTGGATTGATAGGACCGATGACGTCCATGCCCCAAGCTTCAAAGGGCCATGATGCCGCTGTTGGGTGTAAGAACTCCGATGGTTGATGGATAAAGTCTGCATGAATTTGACAGGCTTTACATTTCCGAGCATATTGAATGGTATCAGCTACCATCGTGGGCCAATAATAACCCATACGTCGGATACGATCTTGAAGTTTTGGACCTGGCTGGTGAGCTCCGCAGACGCCATCATGTGCTTCACGGATTATCTGTTGTGCTTCTTCACCAGCGATGCATCGAAGGAGAAGACCATCATAGGCTCGACGATATAGTGTCTTCGTAGTATGATTATAATAGAATCTGAGAGACCGGCGCCGGATAGATGCTGCTTCACTCGGGTTATCAGGAAGTATGTCATACAACACAAAGTCCAGAAACGGACGTCTCCAGTCTTCAATTACGGTGTCTATTTTGTTAGAAAAGACATATTCCATAGTAGAATCGGAAGAAGACAAGGACACTTTGTCAAACTTTAATCCAGCATCAAAGTTGAGAGAATCTTCGTCTGGATTATGGAAAAAAGCCAAAGCCAGATTATTTTCAACGCAGAATAGTTCTCGGTTATAAACCACTATCACTTGTTGACGTCTGATTGGTATGGCTAATACAGCAGCAAGATTAGCCAAAGCATCAGCTTCTGCATTATAGGCTCGTCGAACATGTTCAATAAAGAAACCTTCAAAGGAGGAGGCCATAGAGAGTGCTGTTCGATGATAAGGTATCAAATCTTGATGACGAACTTCATACGTTCCTCTGATCTGATTGATGATAAGCTTAGAGTCTCCATAAACTTCTAAATATTGAACATCCAGATGTTTAGCGAGTTGAAGACCAATGAGCAACGCATTGTATTCTGCAACATTATTTGAACATGATTGATCCAGAGAATAAGCCCTCTGAATAGTTAATCCCTCTGGGGATACAAGAACAATTCTAACTCCAGCGACAATATCGCCATTAGGACCTATTCTAGATGCTCCATCAAAGAATAGACGCCAGGTAGGAACTTCTTCAGAAACCATATTTGAATCCAGAACTTCATCGGGAATCTCATCATATAATTTAGAATCTTCTGGGACTGCATGAGCTGCTAGAAAATCAGCAAGAGCCTGTCCTTTAACTGACTTCTGAGGAATATAATGCATATCGTATTGGGCTAACAAGATTCCCTAATTAGCTAGTCTGGAGTTGAGAATACCAGGTTTCTTCATCATAATCCTGATGGGATTCACTCTGGAAATGACATGAATCGTTTGACCGATAATATAATGTCGTATTTTCTGAACAGCAAACATTAATGCTAGGCATTCTTTCTCGATTGGAGAATAACGCGGTTCAGCGCCTGTCATTGTGCGACTGAGATAATAAATAGCCTGTTCATGGCCATCTTTATTTTTTTGGGCGAGTAATGCACCAAGAGAATGATCCATAGCTCGAACATATAGAAGAAATGGCATCCCCGAGACAGGAGGTACCAAAACTGGAGGGTTCATGAGATACTGTTTAATATCGTCAAATGCTTTTTGACATTCTTCGTTCCAGACGAAAGATACACCTTTCTTCAGAAGTTTGTTGAATGGTCTGCAGCGTCCTGATAAGTTAGAAATGAATCTCCTGATATAAGCAATTCTTCCTTGAAATCCTCGTAGCTCTTTTAAGGTGCGTGGAGGACGCATCTCTTGAATGGCTTTGATCTTCTCGGGATCCACGTGTATACCTTTAGCGGTAATGACGAAGTCGAGAAATTTACCACTAGAGACGCCCAGGAAGGACTTAGTAGGGTTCATTTTAAGTTGATGCTGACGCATTAAATCAAAGATAGTCTTCAAATCTTGGATATGATCCTCCTTTCGTCGACTTTTGACTGCAATATCATCAACATAGCATTCGACTATTTTTCGGAGATGTTCGCGGAATATAGTGCTCATTGCTCGCTGATATATTGCTCCTGCATTCTTGAGACCAAACGGCATCACTGTATAACAGTATGTACCGATCGGCGTTCTGAAGGAAGTGTGTTTTTCATCATCTGGAAACATTTTGATCTGGTTGTATCCCGAATACCCATCCATAAATGACATTCGTTCGAAACCACATGTATTGTCGATCATGTCATCAGTAATTGGAAGAGGAAACTCGTCTTTAGGACAAGCAGCATTGAGATCGCGAAAGTCTATACAGACTCAGATCTTGCCAGTCTTTTTAAGGACAGGGACGATGTTAGCCACCCATTCCGGATGTTGTTCCTCTCGAATAAATCCAGAAGCCATAAGCTTGTTGACTTCAGCTTCAATTGCATCCATAATGTCTGGACGAAATCGTCGCTGTTGTTGTTTGACCGGTTTAGCATTTGGCATGATATTGAGTTTGTGCATTGCGATCTTCGGATCTAGTCCTAGCATATCCTCGTAGCTCCAGGCGAAGACATCGATATAATCACGAATAAGCTTGATCATGTCTTGCTTATCTGTTTCTGAAAGACTTTCACTGATGAATATTGGTTTAGGAGAACCTTCTTCACCAACATCAATTTCGATCAGTTTATCTTCGGTAGGAGGTTCCCTCTGTTCGAACCTGAATTCCCATTGATTATCTAATCTTTGAGCCCATTGTTCTGATTCAGGTGATATTTCAAAATCATCCTCATCTTCACCATTTTCTTGTGGGCCATCAACGGAGACCATATTGATAGATAGAATAGAGCGATGAAGATCGCCAACACTCGTATCAGAATCCCAAGAAAGGGAATCAGAAGACTCAGATCGTTCATCTTCAGATTGTTCGTCTTTATTGAATTTTGACTCTTCATGAACTATATTGATAAAAGGGATAGGAGCAATGTAACCTAAACCACATTTTGTCCTTCCGTATTTTAATGGAGGAATTCGAACAGGCATTCTTCTTCCTTTTCCATTAAGACCGGTTCTGAAATCATAACCCATATTCTTGATGATATTTTTGGATTGCTGACTGTAGCGACGTAGTTGTAACCTTCCAGTATCATCGTTTATATCATCCTCCTCCAGATTAGGAGGATTCTGAGGTCCTTTATAGAAAAATATTAGATTTTCTCCCTTCTTTCGACTGGGGACCACAAAGTATGATTTCTGTATAGAGTCTAATGATATGTCTGTATGAAGAGCTTGAACAACCCCTATAGTTAGTGGCTCTAAGCTATCCAGCAATTGTAAATAACTTTGTACATAACTACAAACATCAATATACTGCAAAGGAGATGCTTCATTAATACTAGATGCTGTATTTACAACAGAAGGCTGAGCCTTATCAGACTTAGTCAGATTAATGACAAAGGGGGAAGAAGAAGAGCGATCAGAAGTTTTGTTTCGATTAAGATCGATAACAAAAGGCTCAGAAGAGGTGAGCTCCCTTGAAGAAGACTGTGGATAAGTAATGCGTCCACTGACTGGAATGACTAGAGTATCTGATCTAGCCTGAGAAGATGGAGGGGGAGTGATGAGTCCACTGACAGGAATGATCAGTGAGCCTTGTGAAGCTTGGGAAGATGGTGCAGTAGTGCGTCCACTGACAAGAATTATCAGTGAGCCTTGGGCGGATGATGAAGTAGTACGTCCACTGACAGGAATTATCAGTGAGCCTTCTTCGGATGATCTAACAGACTGCGGAAGAGTAATACGCCCTTTTACAGGAATAACAAAAGTGTCAACTTTGGATGTCTCATCTTCATTATCCATAGCTTGCAAGACTTTCGAGTATTCATCTTTGTACATGCGAGCGTCATTGAAGTAAGCTTCGACTCCTTTGAATGGGTAAAGATCTGCCACTTCTTTTTGAACCTCTCCATTATCATCAACATATTTGAAGCACTGATGAAGGGTCGAAGGAACGACATTATGTTCATGCAAGAATGGTCTTCCTAATAGAGCATTGTATGAGCAACCATGATTGTCGATGATGTAAAAAGTAACCTTAGTACGAAGATCGCCTATTTGAAATTTAAGGCGAATCTTGCCTAAAGGCTCACTTTTTCCTTGATTGAATCCCAAGATGGTAGTGATAGTGCTGGAAAGACTATGCACAGGTATCTTCAATGCATCTAACATAGCCTTTGGCATAATACTGAGAGCGGATCCTGGATCAATCAGGAGACGATCAACCTTCATAGAATCAATATATCCTGTATGATATAAAGGACGGTCATGTCGATTATCCTCTAGCAGCATATCGTCCTGCGTAAAGGTAATGTTTGGAATAAATTCCAATACATTATGGCAGTGAGAAACAGGTTCTGTTTCCAATTTCTTGAGAAGAGTTAAGCAGGTTTCTGCTTGCAGCAGTGCTTCACTTAAAGTTTCTCGAGTCTCTTTAGAGAGGCGTAAGAGCTCGAAGATTGATAATTTAGCTGGGGTATTAGCTAGTTGAGCCAATATATCAAAATTATAAGGCTTTTCAAGTCCTGTAGGAGATGACTTCTTCAATGGTTTGTTGAAGCGGACTTGTTGTTTGCCTTTGTCAGCTGCTGTTGGTTTAGAAGGAACTGTCTCAACAGGAACATTTAAAGGCTCTTCAGTAGAGACTGGAGTTGAAGCTGTAACCGGAGGAACGTCAGAAATTTCTTCAGGAACTTCAGCATAATCTTTCAAATATACTTTTCCTGACCGAGTTCCAGCATGAACTTCAACTTCAGATTCTGGTTGAAGGTCTATGGAAACCATGCTGCAATTCTTTATTTTGCTCTTGGTTCTTTTATGTTTGATGAAAGCTTTATTCCAGAAACCAAGGCCAACACGAGATTGATTACATCTCATGGTGATGGCCAAAGGTGCTCGGAGTCCCTTGCCTGAGTTCAAACCCGGAGCAGTGGCTAGATCATAACCCATCTTCGCCATCAATTCACGAGATTGTGAACTGTATAAATGAAAAGCAGGTTTGTACCTATCTTCAATTTGAGGTACAGATTTTATCTTCGTAGAGAGTGAATTTCCTGCTGAGATGAAAGTAGAGGTTAGATAAAAATCGGGTGTAAAACTAGAAGTCACATTGCATGACTTAGTCTTCCCGAGCTTCTTTTTAGATGAGGAAATCTTCCGAGGAGAAGAGGAAGACGTTTCAAACTCCGTCATTAAATCCGGGTGAATCCACATGATCTCTCCCTTCTTAGTTATGACAGGAACAAGTCCGTCATTCTGTGCTGGTGGGATGTTTATAACTTCGAGAGTTGCTTTGGGGATAGGAATAATCCCACTTTCCACCATTAAGGGAGGGAAGTCACCGAACTGCATTGAAATTACATTTGCTGTGACTGTTTTGTCTTTGGATGTTAATGTCACAGCTCCTGATTTAATCATCTCTTGAATCTTCCCTTTTAATACATAGCAAGACCGGATTGTATGACCCAGCATTCTATGATATGGACAGTATTTTGGATGATCTGTCTTATTGGCTTCATCAGGCTTTTTAATTTCTGGCAATTGAATCTTATTACCTTTGAGTAAGCATTCAAAGATACCCTGAACATCGTCATCATCGAAAGAATATTCTTCTTTCGGCCGAGGAGATCTCTGTTGTTGATTTGTTGGAGCTGAAGTAGCTTGGGTAATCTTTACCTCTTGACTACTGTTTTGGAGATTGACTTCAAGAGCTTCTTTCCCTTTGCGATTATTGGGTCGAGTACTATTGCTAGCACTCTGATTTGATTCTTTGGGAGCCATTTGTACCCCCAGACCCTTGAAGGTCTCAGCACTGACCTCGGCAGCTTTGGCACTGACAATGAAAGAAGGCCAATCTTGGAACTGAGTGGACCCTGTCCACATGCTGATAATTGGTAAGAGGTTCGACTTGCAAGTGTCGATCGTAACAGCATCGGGAATTCCAAGAGGCATTTTGAGGGCTTCTCTTCTGAATCTCTCAATGAATTCCTCAGTGGTCTCATTATTCTTCTGTTTGATTCTTATGAGGGCCGACATGGTCATATCATTGAGCCCTTCGTAGAATCGTTCAAGGAACATTTGTTTGAAACCGGCAAATGAGGTAATGCACCCATCAGGGAGACTTCTATACCATTCATAAGCCGTTTCTTTGAGACATCCAATGAACACCCGAGTAAGGAGGGCGTCACTTGGTTGCAGTTGATCAGTCATTACTTCAAAATGAATAATGAACTGACTTGGAGAGGTTGTCCCATCATAGAAAGAGATGGTCGGAGGTTTGTATTTTGGTGGATATGATACTTGCTTCCACTCTATCGGGTAAGGTTGCTTGATACCTAACCTTTGTAAACCATCCTTCTGTTTGAATGCCTCAAACTGAGTTTTGAGATTCTTTAACTCTTCTGTAACAATTCCAGAGGATTGTGGAGTTGTGACTTGTTGAGTGTAATTGGGAGGAGGGACTGCAGCATATGTACCACCCCCAGCTCCAGAGTGACTTGGGGTGGTTTGTACAGGAACATTAGATTGTACCCCCGGAATAGTAGAGGGTTCGGGGTTTGGAATAACAGGGGTATTCAATACCACTGGTGGTGCTGTCTGTTGTTGAGCCTGCATTAAAGTGTGCATAGCACTCAATGTATCTGCCATAGCTCGCAATTGTTGTTCTAAAGAAGAAATCCTCTGTTTATGAGCCTCATTGCTAGTCGAAGGTTCATGATCACCTTCTGCCATGTAAGTGGTAATCATTCAAGGGATAGACGATGAAACAGTTTGCTCTGAATCATCGCTGTAAGAATCAGTATCTTTCCCGGGACTTTTTACAGGAGTTAATGCCGAAAAATTGGATTCTCCAAGGAAGTCTTCTGTGATCTCCGGATTACCACTTGGATGAGAAGAAGAAAAGGCTCTGGTCAAGGCTCCGGTCCTGGATCGAGTGCCGAGATAAACACCATCTTCAGAATCTGATATAGCGTCAGACCGTATGCTACCCCCAATATTTCTGGAAGTCATGTTGACAGAAGCATAAAGAGGTTCATCTTCATCCAACATTGGTTCATAATGAATCCGTTCAAAAACATATTGTCTTTTTGGTGAACAACAACATTGGATGACAACCCGAGGTTGGAAGTCACAACCATGCTTTTTATGGCGAATATGGGCAATGTCATAGCCAGATGGAGTGTCAATTCTCTGTTTATTTTGCAAATATTCCCGAAGATCTGTAGGAACAGATTGGGAAGTATTTGAAGATAGTTTCTGTGTAGAAACTTGTCTTTTGTTCTTCTGTCTTCTTGGTTCCTGAGTGTATAAAGACTGATTAATTTGAGCTACATAGTTCTTGGCATATTCTGCATCAGGGTCTAATATACTTGTCTCAGGGGAACC
The DNA here is from genome assembly GCA_029216955.1 of Iris pallida. Classification (NCBI taxonomy): domain Eukaryota; kingdom Viridiplantae; phylum Streptophyta; class Magnoliopsida; order Asparagales; family Iridaceae; genus Iris; species Iris pallida. The sequence continues at coordinate 3,554,094 of JANAVB010017398.1, read as the reverse complement.
GAACCGATTCTGATTAAGCTTATTACGAAGATCCGTAGGAGATTTGACTTTGATATCAGTCTTGGATACTTGTAATTTGCCTTTCTCAGACCGAGAAATTTTGAGAGAAGGAAGATGAGTATTATTCTGACTAGGAGTCGGTAATAATCCATCTTTGGAGGAATTAGCCAAAAGGCGTTTTCCATTGTTTGATCTAGTAAGAGTACTAGTCAAATTAACTCCAGAGGTAAAGACCTTAGGAGTAGAGGAGTTGACTAAAAAGTCTTTCTCCTTGGTTGGCACAAGATGTGCAAGTTGAGGGGGAATCATTTGTATGTTCTGTGGAAGAGAACCCCCAATCTGATTTTCAGAAACAGTCAAAGGACTGTATTTGTTAGCATACGCTGACTTCTTGGTAGCATACGCTGCCTTTTTATTAGCATACACTGGCTTTGGCTCAGCGTACGCTGCCTGATGTTGGCTTTTGTACGCTGCCTTTGCCGTACGCTGCCCTTTGAATGCCATACGCCCAGAGTCATCAATGGCTAAAGAGCCGACTGCTGTCGTAAGAATAGAGGGAGAAGGGACCTTGACATGTCCAGAGATGGTTTTCCTTGTACACGCTGACTTGGTTAAAGAACCAACTTTGTCAGTGTGACTAGGAGAAGCCACTGTTGCCGTGTTCCGAGAAGCCGAAGTGTGCTTCATGGAAGTTGAAGACGTGTTCTTGTCAGCATGAGAAGTGACAGAAGCGTCTCGGACTGTTGCAGAAGACTTAGGGACATAGATGGAGTGTCCCTTCTTCTTGGCAACAGGAAGATCGGAGGAAGCAGTGCGGCCCTCCTTCGCCTTGAGCATTTCTTCATAAGCCGATTGGTCGAATTGTACAACCATCGTCTTCTTCGTCAAGCCGATCGACGAAGTATCGCATTGAGTTGTTGCTATCTCATTGGAGGAGACAGCTTTCCCCAGCAGAGTCGCCAATTTGTTTTTCATAAATAAATTTACTTTATTTATTTTGTATCTGAGAAAATTACAACTGTAGGAATCTAATCTAGAAGACGATTACTTTATCCCTTGGACGATGCGATGAAGAAAACTCGAACTTCGAAGAACTTGGACAGCAACTGGGCAATCTCTCTGTTCTCTCTGAAAAATGACCTGTGTCTCTGATGAAGATGAAGAAACTCTTTTTTATAGAGTTCAGTATAACTGTCCTTAAGCATACGCTCAGGTAGTTACTTGACGTGTGCATAACTGCAGGGACGCGTGGCGAATTCTGATGGAGACACATTAGCGTGCGGTTGAAAGTAGTGGAGCATGTTCAGGAGAGATTGATGGCCTGGATGCCACGTTGCATAACTTCTAGAGAAGTGGATAACTGGTACAGGACACGTGAGAACGTGTGTTGACTGTAATCCTGGATATGGTTGCTGTAATACGCTGCCTCGTTGAAGGAGAGTTATACGCTGACTTAGATAGCGTAGTGCCATAGGAAATCCATACGCTCACTTTATGGGCAAGGAGTCGTATGGAGATCATACGCTCGCTTGGTTAGCAAGGAATCATGTGAGGTCTATACGCTCACTTGGCTGGATGAAGAAGGAGTCATGTGAGGTTGATACGCTCACTGGAGAAGCGGCCACGTGGCTATCATCAATCTTCTTTGGTACACCATATCTTCCCATAACTGACAAAATCTTCTCGAGCGTCGTGACTGCGGATTTAACGGCTGACAGACTGTCAAAACTGACAGTAATGATGGCTTTTGTATTTATGAAGGCTGCTGAGTTGTCCTCGTAAAAGACAAAACCGACTCTTCGAAAACTTATACGACGGTTACTTTTTTCGTGACAGCTGTCTTTGCACGAAAGATGAAGTGTCAGATTCATTCCTCATTTAAACATATGCTGTGCTGTCACTTCAGTAAATAATAAAATATTTACTGAGCGTATGGCTTTTGAATGAGCGTACAACTCTGAACTGAGCGTATGGCTTCAACTGACATCTGTCTTTAAGCGTATGGCTTCAACTGACATCTGTCTTTAAGCGTATGGATGAAAATGACAGCGTGTCATAATTTTCCACATCCTACAACAGCTCATCATTTGTCAAAGAGTAATTATGACTGACAACACGACAGTCGAAGAATATCTCTTCGTATGCCACGTATACTCAGAATTCGAGAGATCATCGCCATCTGTTGCGTGATTTTCGAAATTTTCTTCAGCAAGACTCAGCCTTCGTCGAGTTGGCGTACCAAAAGGGTTTCTTGTCATTTAATGCGACTGACAAAGCAATCACTGTCAGAGATTTTGTGTCAGTCGAGACACGCCGAATCAAGACAGCTGGCAGTTCTATCTCAAGTCTGCGTGTATTTGTGATCTTCATCTCAAGTTTGCGTGGATTCTGAAGTTTTCTTCCTCAAGTTTGCGTGGATTTTGAAGCTCTTTGCCTCGAGTCTGCGTGGATCCTGAAGCTTCTTGCCCCAAGTTTGCGTGGATTTTGAAGCTTTCTACACCGAGTTCGCGTGGATTTCGTCTTCAACAAGTCTGCGTGGATTTCATCAAATTGGAGTACGTGGCAACCATGCCACTGATCTCTCGCCTGCGTGTCCTATAACTTGCACACGACTCATGCATGATCGCCATGTGTCCAACAGTTACAGGCCACGTCCAGTAACTGCTCACAGCCTTGCGTATGTTAAATCCTGCGTGATTTTTAACTAGGCATAGGCTGTGAAGACAGTTATCTTTTCAGTTATTATTTTTGACTCTATAAATAGAGTTCTTTTTCTTATTCATTGTACAGATACACTGATATCTACTGTCAAAATTTTGAGAGCTTTTCTTCTTCGCATAGTCCAAGGGATAAAGCGATCGTCTTCTAGATCGGATTCCTACAGTTATAATTTTCCCAGAAACACAACAAATAAAGAGAATTTCTTTATGGAAAACAAATTGGCGACTCTGCTGGGGAAAACCATCTCCTCTTCTGAGATGGCAACAACTCAATACGACACTTCGTCAGTCGGCTCGACGAAGAAGGTGATGACGATCAAATTCGATCAACTCGCCTATGAAGAAATGCAGCAGGCTAAGGGTGGCAAGCCCACTCCAGCCTCCATCATCACTGCCAAGTCGAAGGGACACTCTGTCTATGTCCCTAAGAATCAGTTGGCAGTCAATGGTGAAGTCTCTGCCACAGTGTCTACTCCTAACACTGGCAAGAACTCCACTGTAAGCACGCATACTCTTGTGCGCTCGAAGATGACAGTAACCAAAAGTCATGCTGACAGTACTGGCTCCTTAGCCAAATCTGTTCCAGCGTGTAAATTCAATCCCAAAAGTCACGCTGACAGTACTGGTTCTTTAGCCAAATCTGTTCCAGTGTGCAAATTTAACCCTAAAAGTCACGCTGATAGTACTGGCTCCTTAGCCAAATCTATTCCAGTGTGCAATTCCACATTCAAAAGTCACGCTGACAGTACTGGTTCCTTAGCCAAATCTGTTCCAGCGTGTAATTCTAAAATCAAAAGTCACGCTAACAGCTCTGGTTCTTTAGCCAAGTCTGTTTCAGCGTGTATTTCATCAGAGAAGAATAGCTCCTTAGTTATCTCTTCTTTTTTACCGAGTTCTACTAGAACTGGGGGTGGTCTTCCACACAAAGTCCCTTCGAAAAGGAATAACTCTTTAGTTGTTTCTTCTGCTCCTGTAGTTTTTACTTCAGGAACAGCTTTGACTGACAATCTTGTTAGTCAAAGGAAAGGAGATAGTCCTTTGACTATTCTTCCTTCTGGACATTCTATGTCTCAAAATCTGAATGAGTCTAAGAAGAAACATTCCTCAACATTCTTCTATGACTTCTTCAAATTGGGCACAGAATCTGTCCATTAAAGAGGGTCTGTTACCAACTCCTAATCAAAGGAGTGGTTCAACTCTTCCTTCTCTGCAAATATCCAGATCAATGGAAGGAAAACTCCATGTTTCCAAAATTAATGTGTTACCTTCCACTGATTTAAGAACAAAACTTAGCACTTCTGGTGTTAAGAAACCATACCAATTGGATATGAAGATAAAAGATCCAGATGCAGAGTATGTAAGAAATTATGTGGCTCATATTAATCATTCTCTGTATAATCAAGAGCCATCAAGACCCAAGAACAGGAAGTATACACCTCAATCTTCACAAACAGATTTACGAGAACATCTTCAACAGAAGAGAAGGAGTAATTCTATGACAAAAGAACATGCTGAATGTGACTTCTATCCAAGAGTCATAATTCAGTGCAGATGTCAATCAATGGTTCAAGACCATGGTGATCATGAATGTGACTTCCAGCCAAGAGTCACAATGCAATGCAGATGTCAAACTAAACGACAGTCTGTGTCACTCCCCAATCCTGGAATACGTATTTTAATACGTAAACCGATAAATTGTATTTACCTTGAATTTATACGATATTTATTATGCAGTATTTCTTCATGCATTTTCCAAAAATATTCGATAAAATATTATTTCCTAATTTATTTTCTGCATTTGGGCCTACAGTTTTGGCTCATTTGGGTAACCTATTCTTGGTTCACCCATGGTTCATCATGAACCCTTTGGTTCATCATGAACCCATGGGTCCAAGATCTATATATAACTCATCTCCTTCTCTCTCCTCTCATTTACTTCTTCTCATTTACTTCCTCCACCAACCAAGGCAAGTACCAACTTGCTCAAGAGAAGGATCCATTATTTTGTTAATGATTCTTACAAAACTATTTGCCAAAACATGTTCTTCTCCTCAATCTATACTAGTTTAGAACTTGGAAATTTCTATTTTGAAGCTTTGATTTTTGTAGATCTAAGTTTTAATCATTTTTAGATTTTGCATGGTTTGATCTACTTTAGTTGGATTTTATGGGTTTTTGATGCTTCCATGAGGAAGAGCATTCAGTTTCACCTAAGTTGGAGCTTTGGAAATCTGGATTTGGAGTTCGGATGGCCAAGTTATGATACTTTGAAGCTTGGGTTCAGCCATGGTGTTCTTGCTGTTTTGGAGAAGACAGTGAACAGTGTGCTCCTGTTTGAGCACGCTTCCTGTTGGAAGCGTGTCTCCCCTTGAACCTGCATGACTTTTCACGCAGCTCTTCCCTTGAGCTTGCGTGACTTTTCACGCAGCTCTTCCCCTTGAGCTTGCGTGACTTTTCACGCAGCTCTTCCCTTGAGCCTGCGTGACTTTTCACGCAGCTCTTCCCTTGAGCTTGCATGACTTTTCACGCAGCTCTTCCCCTTGAGCTTGCGTGACTTTTCACGCAGCTCTTTTCCTTGAGCCTGCGTGACTTTTCACGCAGCTCTTCCCTTGAGCCTGCGTGACTTTTCACGCAACTCTTCCCTTGAGCCTGCGTGACTTTTCACGCAGCTCTTCCCTTGAGCTTGCGTGACTTTTCACGCAGCTCTTTCCCTTGAGCCTGCGTGACTTTTCACGCAGCTCTTCCCTTGAGCTTGCGTGACTTTTCACGCAGCTCTTCCCTTGAGCCTGCGTGACTTTTCACGCAGCTCTTCCCTTGAGCTTGCGTGACTTTTTACGCTGCTCTTTTCCTTGAGCCTGCGTGACTTTTCACGCACGCTGCCTTGTTGTGCGTATGCTTTTGATATTTTATTAGATATTATATGCCCATTTTATATCCTTACGCCTTTTGTCCTGAGCATGATATGAGCACTAATGTGACCCCGGTGAACAAAGTGTTCCTACCTGATACATGTACCTGAATGTCCTAGTTCTTGTTCATGCTCGACAAATGACTCGTAACTCCACGTGTCGTATTTGCAATGATGCATTACACTAAGGAGGGTAGAACATGTTGACATACTGATTGACATGGATCCTCTTTGGGGTACTCGTACTTGAGTACGACTTTAGGAGGATGATCATGCAGGCCACAGCATGTGAGTCCAAGATTTCACCTAGGGTTAAATTAGGCAACTAAATATACTAGATGCATGGGGAGGGCAAAATCCCGAGATCGTGTTACACCAGTCGCCCTGAGATATTGTCTTGGCGCGCCGGCTGGTCTCCACGGATACTGTGTCATCCGCAACGAGTGGATGACTGTATCCGATTAATTCCTGCTATATATTACATGTCTTGGCAAGGTGGCCTCACGAGGGACCTGTGCTCCATGACACCTGTCTACGCGAACCCCTGGGTTGGCTAGCCTTGCTGGAAAGATACGATCTGAGGATTTTTCTAATAAACATGACGCGAGGATAACCTCGTTCTACTAGAAACTCGTAGACTTGATTGGCCGTGAAAATGACTTGCATGTTTCCTATTTACCTTCCGTGAATAACTGAGGGAAGCGGACTGTCATGGTGCGTGATCCAACCCATGTTCTTGTTTGATTGTTGGGTTGGTTATCGTACTATGACAGACTGTGGAGCGAAGTTATGAACGGAAGACTTATTCTGGTTGTGAAGTGCTACTTCTGTGAATGACTGAGGAACATGGTCTATCATGGTACATGATCCAACCCATGTTCTTGTTTGATTGTTGGGTTGGTTATTGTGCTGCGATAGGCTATCGACCGAAGTCACGACCAGGAGATTTTATGGTTTTTACCTTTTTAACTTATGTGAAAGTTATAGAGTACGACACGTCCCGACTCCATGCGGCACCTTTTGTCCTTGTTTGGTTGTAAGGGTGCCATATGGGTTCGAGGATGTTGCGCTACCCTATAATAGTAGCATAAGCATTTCTATTATCAGTCATTCTATTAGTTGGGTTTTTAATCTTAACTCTTGTGCCCCTTTGGCGGTACTTGCTATTCGGGGCTGACCCTGCTGGTTTTGTTTGGCCAGATCTCGTAGCAGAGTCAGAGGACACGATCTTCCTCCCTGACATCCATGGTACATACTAGGAGCATGGCGGTTCGGGGACTCGAGTGGGTTTCTTCTCCACCACTCCTGCTTATACTTTTGCGGCGTTTAGCCACCGGCACCTGTTAGCCGGATTACTTGATATTTTATGTCAGTACATAATTGTAATTAAACAGACTGCAGCTGTGTATAATTTTGTACTCCTGACTCCCTGAGATAGCTAAATTATAAAGCTAGTCTCTCATGATCATTTTGATGAAGCGTCAGGGACGCCTTACTGCTTTATCTTTAATGTTCATTTAATTGCTGATTTGACTTAATTGATTGAGACATAGAACTCTGTGGGACCATAGGAGACTTGATTGTAGCATGTACCCCCTAGTCTCTCGACAGCCACGATCGCCGTATGACGTTACGTACCTCATATGGAGTAGCTGGCCTAGTCCGTCCCCGTATTTCGGTACTGGGGCGTGACAGTCTGTCTTCAATCGGATTCAGTGTGAACCTATGCCTGATGAAGATGAGCCTTTGTTTGCTTCTGTCAACATGACTTCCCGAGATACTGGGGGTAGAACTGATAGTCCAGATGGAGTATATAGAAACACTAGAGCAAGAGCCCTGGCATCTAGTCAAAGAAATTTGATCTCTGAAATTGATTCTGAATTCCTTGGAGAATCTAACTTCCCACCTCTTCCTACTGGGGGTAGTTCTCCTATAATTGACTTTGATGTACGAAGCAGTGATTCAGAGCAAACAACATCCACTAGTTCATCAATATTCCCTCGTACAGTCACGACTTACATGGTTGATGGGAATACTGATGAACCTTCTTCTTCCTTGACTCCTCCAGATCAAAGAATTGCTTCTTTGGAACAGCAAATAAAGTCTATGACTGATACTATAAAGTCGATGTATGAACTCATGACAGCTCAGTTACAAAATCGACAGACTGTACCAGACGCCATACCAGTTGATACTGATATAAGTCCAGTACAAGTTCCTCCAGCAGTACAATCCAATACTCCTGGACCAGCTCAACCAAATCCTAGTCTCTCTGGAGCTGGGGGTAGTGCTTACAATGCTGTTCCTCCTCCCAACTATTCTCTACAAGCCACAACTCCACAATCTCCTGGAGTTGTCTCTGAAGAATTGAAGAATCTCAAAACTCAATTCGAGGCATTCAAACAGAAGGATGGTTTACAAAGGTTAGGCATCAAGCAGCCTTATCCGATAGAATGGAAGCAAGTATCATATCCTCCCAAATACAAGCCTCCTACTATCTCATTCTATGATGGAACCACTTCTCCAAGTCAGTTTATTAATCACTTTGAAGTGATGACTGATCAACTGCAACCAAGTGATGCCCTCCTTACTCGGGTATTTATTGGATGTCTCAAGGGAACAGCTTATGAATGATATAGAAGTCTCCCAGATGGGTGTATTACCTCATTTGCTGGTTTCAAACAGATATTTCTTGAAAGATTCTATAAAGGGCTTAATGATATGACTATGTCTGCTCTTATTAGAATCAAGCAGAAAAATAATGAATCTACAGAGGAATACATTGAACGGTTTCGAAGAGAAGCTCTGAAGATGCCTCTTGGAACTCCTGATGCTGTCACCATTGACACATGCAAATCAAACTTGTTGCCAATCATCAGTATGTGGACAGGGTCCACCCAATTTCAAGACTGGCCTTCCTTCATAGTCAGTACCAAAGCTGCAGAAATCAGTGCTGAAACCTTCAAAGGTTTAGGAGTGCAGATGACTCCTAAAGAAACAGGTCAAGGTGCTAACAATAAAAATAATGCTCGCAAGGGAAAAGAAACTCTTGAAGTCAATCTTCAGAGCAAAGATGCATCAAATGTTCAAACTCCTGCCTCTACAACTCCACAATCAAGAACACCTCGCCCCAAAGAAGAATATTCTTTTGATGACGATGATGTCCTTGGTATCTTTGAATGTCTGCTGAAAGGTAATAAAATATAATTACCTGAAATCAAGAAACCTGATGAAGCTGGGAAGACAGATCATCCTAAATACTGTCCATACCACAGAATGCTGGGTCACACAATTCGTACATGTTATGTACTGAAAGGAAAGATCCAAGAAATGATTAAGTCTGGAGCTATCTCTCTTACTCCAAAAGAGATGACTGTCACTTCTAATGTCGTCTCTATGCAATTTGGAGACTTTCCTCCTCAATTTCTTGAAAGCGAAATTGTTCCTATTCCCAAGGCAACTCTTGAAATAGTGAATATTCCTCCTCCACAGTCTGAAGGATTAGTGCCAATCACTTTGGAGACTGGAGAAATCATGTGGATTCATCCTGATCTAGTAGCAGACTTTGAATCTCCTTCTCCTCAAAGGATTACTTCTCGAAAGTCCAAGAAGGCTGGAAAGATCAAGTCATGTCATATGACTTCTCTTGGGTCTACCTCTGACAGAGAGCCAAAAGAAAAAGAAGAAGCACTTGCTAGTGCTACTCGAACAGGGAAACCTTATCTAAAGGATTATTCTAGGAATCCTGAGGATCCTACTGATATCCTTCCAGCTGCTAAAGATGCTCCTAATGTTCCTCTCGAAGAAGAATTATCTACTGCACCTGTTCCTTCAACTACACCAGTTGAACCTGTACCTCCCAAGCCCACAGCTCTTGAGAAAGGCAAGCAGCAGGCTCGGTTTGATAAACCAATCAAGAAGTCTCCTCCTCTTGGACTTCAGAAGCCTTACAACTTCGACATTTTGGCTCAACTTGCTAATACTCCAGCTAGAATGTCCCTCTTTGAACTTCTACGTCTTTCTAAAGAAACTCGAGAGACGTTAAGTGAAGCACTTCTACAAGCTGACTCTTGTCTTGCACAATTGAAGAAACCAGATACGGAACCTGCTACCTGCTTACATTGCAACAGTGTACTGGAGATTATCCCAAATATCACCTTTACACAAGACGACATGCTATTGGAGGATAATCGACATGACCGTCCTCTCTACTACACTGGTTATATCGATACGATGAAGATAGATCGTATCCTCATTGACCCAGGGTCTGCTATAAGCATAATGCCAAAGAGTTTGTTGGATGAACTAAAAATCCCTCTTCACAAACTCTCCAAGACGGTTACTACTATCTTGGGATTCAATCAAAGCCGAAGTGAGCCTTTGGGAAAGATTCATCTGAAGCTTCAGATAGGCGATTTCAGATCTAAAGTCACTTTTTATGTGATTGAGATCGTGGGATCCTATAATCTTCTTCTAGGGAGGTCCTTTCTTCATGAAAATAATGTGGTGCCCTCTACTCTTCATCAATGTTTTAAATACATTGATAGCAACGGAAGAGTACAAAAAGAAGTTGCTGATATAAATCCCTTCCATGGGGTTGAAGCTTATTTCAATGATTCTCGAATGTACAAAGAAGAGTATACAAGGGTCATACAAGCTATGGAGAAAGAGGACGCACAAAGTGAAACCTTAATAATTCCTGTTAAAGGTCGAACTACTCAGCAACAATCTCCCAAACTCTCTGGAGAAGATTCTTTCATCATTCCAGTGAGTGGACGGATCTCTCCATTACCTCAGTCGTCTACTCAAAATACACTGATCATTCCTGTCAGTGGGCGTACTACAGTTCCTGTATCTTTATAGGATACTCTGCTAATTCCAGTTGAGGGCGGACTACTCTTCCATCACAAGCTTCAAGGGAGCTCACCTCTTCTGAGCCATTTGTTATCGATCTTAATCGAAACAAAGCTTCTTCTTCTTCTCCCCCTTTAGTCATTGATTTGGCTAAAATCTCTAAGGCTCAGCCTTCTCCCAATGTAAATATTACTACTTTTACATTTAATGAAAAGTCTCCACCTTTGCAGTACGTTGATGTGTGTAATTATGTTCATAGTTATTTACATCTGTTAGATGACTTGAACACAATAACCATAGGAGTTGTACAGACTGTTCATACAGATGTATCTCTAGAACCTGTACAATCTTCATACTTTCTAGTTCCCAGCAGAAAGCCAGGAGACATTCCAATATTCTTTTACAAAGGGCTCCAAAGTCCTTCTGATTTAGAAGATGATGACAAAAATGATGATACTGGAAGATTACAACTACGTCGTTATAGTCAGCAATCTAGAGACATCATCAAAAATATGGGCTATGACTTCAGGACTGGCCTCAATGATGGAAAAGGAAGAAAAATGCCTGTTCGGATTCCTCCTTTGAAATATGGAAGGACGAAATGCGGATTGGGTTATACTGCTCCTACTCCTTTTATCAATATCGTCCATGAAGATCCCGAATCTGATGAAGATAAGAGATCTGATTCTTCTAGTACCACTTCTTGGGATTCCGATACAAGTATTGGTGACTTCTACTGCAACATTCTGTCTTCCAACATGGTTTCTATTGACTGTTCTGAAGAAAGTGATGAAGACAAAGAAGAATTTGAAATCTCACCTGAATCAGAACAATGGGCCCAAAGGTTAGATAATCAATGGGAATTCCGATTTGAGCAAAAAGAACCTCCGACTGAAGATAAACTTGTTCAAATAGATGTTGGTGAAGAGGGATCCCCCAAACCAATATTCATCAGTGAAAGTCTTTCAGAAGCTGATAAACAAGACATGATCAAGCTCATTCGTGATTACATCGATGTCTTTGCTTGGATTTATGAAGATATGCCAGGGCTTGATCCTCAAATCGCAACTCACAAATTGAATATCTTGCCGAATGCTAAACCGGTCAAACAACAACAGCGACGATTTCGTCCAGACATTATGGATGCAATTGAAGCTGAAGTCAATAAACTCATTACCTCCGGGTTTATTAGAGAGGAACAACATCCCGATTGGGTGGCTAACATTGTTCCTGTTCTTAAAAAGACTGGCAAGATCAAAGTATGCATAGACTTTCGCGATCTCAATGCGGCATGTCCTAAAGACGAATTTCCTCTACCAATCACTGATGTCATGGTTGATAATACCTGTGGATTTGAACGAATGTCATTCATGGACGGGTATTCTGGGTACAATCAGATCAAAATGTTTTCAGATGACGAGAAGCACACTTCTTTCAGAACGCCGATTGGTACATACTGTTATACAGTTATGCCATTCGGTCTCAAGAATGCAGGAGCAACTTATCAACGAGCTATGAGCACTATATTCCGTGAACATTTGCGGAAAACAGTCGAATGCTATGTTGATGATATTGCAGTCAAAAGTCGACAAAAGGAGGATCATATCCAAGATTTGAAGACTATATTTGATCTAATGCGTAAGCATCAATTAAAGATGAACCCTACTAAGTCCTTCTTAGGCGTCTCTAGTGGTAAATTTCTCGACTTCGTCATTACCTCTAAAGGTATACACGTGGATCCCGAGAAGATCAAAGCCATTCAAGAGATGCGTCCTCCACGCACCTTAAAAGAGCTACGAGGATTTCAAGGAAGAATCGCTTATATCAGGAGATTCATCTCTAATTTATCAGGATGCTGCAGACCATTCAACAAACTTATGAAGAAAGGTGTCTCTTTTGTCTGGAATGTTGAATGTCAGAAAGTATTCGATGATATAAAACAATATCTGATGAGCCCACCAGTATTGGTACCTCCCGTCTCAGGAATACCGTTCCTCCTCTATACTCGAGCAATGAGTCATTCATTGGGTGCATTACTCGCTCAAAAGAATCAAAATGGCCATGAATAAGCCATTTATTATCTCAGCCGCACTATGACCGGAGCTAAACCTCGATATTCACCGGTTGAAAAAGAATGTCTAGCCTTGATGTTTGTTGTCCAAAAGACACGTCATTATATCATTGGCCAGACTATTCATGTCATCTCCAGGATCAATCCTATACGGATCATGATGAAGAAACCCAGTGTTTTGAATTCTCGATTGGCTAACTGGAGAATCCTACTTGCTCAGTATGACATGCACTATATTCCTCAGAAATCAGTCAAAGGAGAAGCTTTAGCTGATTTTCTGGCTGCTCACTCAATTCCAGAAAATTCAAAACTCTATGATGAAATCCCAGATGAAGTCCTAGATTCGAATCAAATTGCTGAAGAAGATCCTACTTGGCGTCTATTCTTTGATGGAGCATCAAGAATTGGTCCTAATGGCGATATTGTCGCTGGAGTTGGAATTGTTCTTGTATCGCCAGAAGGTCTTGCTATCCAAAGAGCTTATTATCTTGATCAGCCATGTTCAAACAATGTAGCTGAGTATAATGCACTACTTATTGGTCTTCAACTCGCTAAACATCTGAATATTCAACATTTGGAGGTGTATGGAGACTCTAAACTCATTGTCAATCAGATCAGGGGTACTTATGAAGTTCGTCATCAAGATCTGGTTCCTTATCATAGAGCATCTATATCCATGGCATCTTCGTTTGAAGAATTCTTCATTGAACATGTTAGGAGAGCATGTAACACAGAAGCTGATGCTCTTGCTAATCTTGCGGTGGTAGTGGCTATTCCAATCAGACGGCAACAAATGATTGTTGTTCGTAATCGAGAATTATTTCATCTTGAAAATAACTTGACTCTAGGACTTCCAGTTGACAATGAAGAATCAATATCTCATGACGTCAACACAACAAGAGGATTTGGATTCAGTCGTAAATCGATGTCATCTTCATCCGATTCCAGCATGGAATTCATCTTCAGTAACTCGACTGAGAATCAGAATACGGATAAAGATTGGAGACTTCCTTTCTTAGATCTCGTACTATATGATATTCTTCCGGATGATCCGAGTGAGGCAGCATCTATCAGACGACAATCACTCAGATTCTACTACAATCATACAACAAAGACCTTATATCGTCGAGCTTATGATGGTTTACTTCTTCGATGTGTTGCCGGTGACGAGGCTCGACAAATTATCCGTGAAGCACATGATGGAATCTGTGGAGCGCATCAGCCAGGACCAAAACTTCAAGACCGTATTCGACGTATGGGTTATTATTGGCCCACTATAGTATCTGGTGCCATCGAATATGCAAAGAAGTGTAAAGCTTGTCAAATCCATGCGGATTTTATTCATCAACCCTCGGAATTTCTACATCCGACGGCAGCATCATGGCCCTTCGAAGCTTAGGGTATGGACATTGTCGGCCCGATCAATCCGCTGTCATCTAAAGGTCATCGGTTTATTCTCGCAATAACCGATTACTTCTCCAAATGGGCCGAAGCCATTCCTTTATCTGAAGTTAAGACGTCCAATGTCATCAGCTTTATTAAGCACCACGTCATCTACAGATTTGGTGTTCCTCGACGCATTATTCATGATAACGGACCACAGTTCGTCAGCCAGAAATTTACTCGATTCTGTGACGATCACCGGATCAATAATATGGCTTCTACCGCATATAATCCGGCAGCTAACGGATTAGCAGAAGCTTTCAACAAGACTATCATCAAACTCCTAAAGAAGTTTGTCTCCACTAACAAACGTAATTGGAGTGACAAGCTCGGTGAATGTTTTTGGGCTTATCGCACTACAGTTCGTAATGCTACCAAATGTACACCTTTCTCTCTGGTGTATGGTTGCGAAGTTGTTCTTCCATTAGAGATTCAAATTCCTTCTTTAAGGATAGCAATCGCTAATGAACTCACTGCTGAAAATAATGATCGTCTTCGACTTCAGGAATTAGAAGCTCTGGATGAAAAGCGATTATCTGCTCAACAGAATATTGAATTCTATCAAGCTAGAATTTCAAGTGCTTTTAATAAAAAAGTCAGAGTTCGATCGTATCAAAAAGGAGAACTTGTTTTAACGGTCAGACGTCCTATGACTATGACTCATATGAGTAAGGGCAAATTTGACGCAAAGTGGGAAGGTCCCTATATTGTGAGCAAAGTTTTCTCAAATGGAGCTTATCAACTCTCAAAATTGGATGGTCGAAAAGTTTTGATGCCTATTAATGGCAAGTTCCTTAAGAAGTACTATGTATAAAAGTAAATGCTTGTAATCATCAGACATATTCATGTTTAGAAATAAAATTTTTATTTTATTTTCATGAATGATGATACATGATATTAAGGAAGATCACTATCATCCTTCTCTACATTTGGACGTGGGCCACTGCCGTCCTTCTCGAAGACGTGATCAGCAAAAGAACCGAGAACCTCCTTGCTAGAACCCACGAGGAACTTGCAAGCGGTCATCCTCATGGCTTCTTCTTCTTCTTCAGTCCTTCCTGGTTCGAGCAGGAAATCCAGAATGTCCCTTGGTGGCTTGGGTGCAGATGAACCTTCGCCTGCTTCCGTCTTCTTCGATTGAACTGGATCAGCAGGGTGTTCTTCAATGCCTTTCTGAACCTTTGAGGCTATCTCAGTCTTCTTGGATGCTTCTTCAGATGACATTTTTATGTTGAGGAGTGGAAGTATTCGTTCTCGTCAGATTTCTGCTATATTTATAGGCAGAAGTTCCTCAAATAGTGAAGCGTCACATTCATCTGACGATTCACATATTCATTAATGCTTGACGGTTCATCCGTTCATTTCTCACATTCATCCGACGATTCACACATTCATTAATACTTGACGTTCCATCTGTTTATTTATTACGTTCATCCGTTCATAATCTTCTATCAATTTATTAAGTAGGGATTCGTTATTTATCATGTTTTCATAACCTCTGAATCAATTCCGAATCTATCTACTCATTTGTCATGTTTTGACCTCTGCATAGAAATCAATCTATTTTCTTTTGAGTTCCTACATATTATCACGTCCATAATACCTCTGATAATATCATATACTCTAAAATAGAAAAGATAATTTTATTATCTATCATGTCCACAATTCATCCACAAATACAAATTATTGAGCATAGAAGAATTGTCATTTCCATTCTCATTTTACCATAAAAAGTCTATTACATTTTCTTAGACTTTCTTACAAATCATAATGAAAATCTATTACAATCTTGGATTTTCATTCTACACCACAACAATAACCTAATAGAGATCTATCTTCTTCTTTGGATCTTCTCCGTCGGACCTTCTCCGTCAGGTTCGTTGTTGGTGGCAATTCCTGACTGTCTGGGTCTCAGTCACGACCAGATCAGCAGGAATCAAACTCTGGTCTTCTCTCTCAGACGAGAGGAGAACCACAGAGTATGGCAGCCCGAAGTCGTGGTGCTGCCAATATAATTGGTGGATGGGGGGTAACCTCTCAAGGAAGATAGGAATATATTCCACATTGGGATACAATTCCTAGTTCTGCCTTGAAAGGAACTCTACTATCCGATTTCTCGGTAGTAGAGTTGACTCCACCATCCAACTCTCGTGTATAAAGGCTCTTCCTACCATCTGAGGAAGACCCTTCTATCCCACGAAGAGTTCTGAGTTGTCTGATTTACGCATCAAAAGCGTATGAGCTCCCTGATGTAGGTGTTAGCAAGATATTCTCTACAGCATCCACATTCCCAATGCCAGTTCTGAAGAAAATTTTCAGCCAAGTTTCTGCAGAAAGCATTAAGAAGATTAGATCAACAGAAATCATTCAGCGTGCATTTATCAAACAGAGACAGGCGTATAAGTACGCGTACTATACAGGACTTACCTTCAAGTTTGGTGCTAAGGACTGGCAAACTCATGTTTGATACAGTGCGCAGAAGTTGAACATTAGAAAACATTGCTTTCTTGTTTAAGAATGAAATCTCCCAAAAATTTCATTCTCAGAGAAGAAGAAGAGAAATGGGAGATGAGTATCTGTGAAACTCTTCTATCTATTTAAAGGGCAAAGTACAAGTTTATTCTTGGAAAAGATCCGCATAAATAGCGCTCGTAAACCGTGGAATGAGTGTCACGTGTGCTTTGGAAGACAGAGCAACATTGGAAATAGTCAAAGGGTGCTAATTAATATTCTTCATTAATGCACGCAGATCAAACACAGAAGTTGTACTTCATTTCTTAAGACAGGCACTGATGGCCTTACAAAAGACAAAACAAAGAGTGCAACAAAAGCATAAAAGTCACGCTCTATTTCCCAGAGCGACTGAGCTTGGTGCCTAATTCTTCTACGCTCCTAACTCCCAGACGGTGCAACAGAGCTTTAAACATTTCACGCTGCTCTATGAGGCTGCGCCCATCAGAAGAGGACGAGCCATCCAAGCCAAAATAGCTCAAGAAATTCTTGGCTAGTTGCAAGGGATCATCTTTGAGCTCGAAGACAAGGGGTTCTGGCTCTTCACCCCCAAGAGTGGGGTCACCATGGGAACAAAAGCCCAACTTGCGTGCTTCTTCCTCAGCTTTCTCCTTTGGTGTCATATTGACGTAAGATGAAGATTAAAAATGAAACTTCTTCCTGTTTATATAACAGAGTTTTTGCCGGCGGTTCATATTCCACCATAAATTGGATACAATCAGTCTCGGAGAACGAAGAGTCATCATGACATTTAATAAGTTCATTTGGATGTTTTCAAAGAACTTCGAAGTCTTTTCGACTTCCGAAAAAATTTGAAGTCATCTCAGCGTGACTAAATCCATTTTATCATCTCTATTTCAAAGTATTTCGAAATAATTTATCATTTTTCGAAAACTTTGAAGGGGGTTTTGTAGGCCTCAAAAATGAAAGTCACGCTGAGTTGATCAGAACAAGTCCAAACAGTCACACTGAGTTGATCAGGACAAAGTCAAAAGTCACGCTCAGTTGATCCAGACAATATAAACAAATCACGCTGAGAGACAGCTTATCATTTGTCAAAGAGTAATTATGACTGACAACACGACAGTCGAAGAATATCTCTTCGTATGCCACGTATACACAGAATTCGAGAGATCATCGCCGTCTGTTGCGTGATTTTTGAAATCTTCTTCAGCAAGACTCAGCCTTCGTCGAGTTGGCATACCAAAAGGGTTTCTTGTCATTTAATGTGACTGACAAAGCAATCACTGTCAAAGATTTTGTGTCAGTCGAGACACGTCGAATCAAGACAGCTGGCAGTTCTATCTCAAGTCTGCGTGTATTTGTGATCTTCATCTCAAGTTTGCGTGGATTCTGAAGTTTTCTTCCTCAAGTTTGCGTGGATTTTGAAGCTCTTTGCCTCGAGTCTGCGTGGATCCTGAAGCTTCTTGCCCCAAGTTTGCGTGGATTTTGAAGCTTTCTATACCGAGTTCGCGTGGATTTCGTCTTCAACAAGTCTGCGTGGATTTCATCAAATTGGAGTACGTGGCAACCGTGCCACTGATCTCTCGCCTGCGTGTCTTGTAACTTGCACACGACTCATGCATGATCGCCATGTATCCAACAGTTACAGGCCACGTCCAGTAACTGCTCACAGCCTTGCGTATGTTAAATCCTGCGTGAATTTTAACTAGGCATAGGCTGTGAAGACAGTTATCTTTTCAGTTATTATTTTTGACTCTATAAATAGAGTTCTTTTTCTCATTCATTGTACAGATACACTGATATCTACTGTCAAAATTTTGAGAGCTTTTCTTCTTCGCATAGTCCAAGGGATAAAGGGATCGTCTTCTAGATCGGATTCCTACAGTTGTAATTTTCCCAGAAACATAACAAATAAAGAGAATTTCTTTATGAAAAACAGTCGTTGGTTATCTGGGTGGAGTAACTCGTACCCAGTTGAAGATTGTTCTTGGGACAGACCAGCTCATGGCCTATTACGTCGACTAGATGATGAGTATCATTTCGAAGTGCCAAGGAGGCGGTGAGACCTGCTAGGGCATCGACTTCGATATTTTGGAGCCTAGGAACATGTTCTATAAAGAATCCTTCTAAGGTTGCAATGATGGCAATTGCTGTCTGATAGTAGGGAATCAAGTCCTCATTGTGAACCTCGTATGAACCTCGGATCTGGTTAACAACCAACTGTGAGTCACCATATGCCTCCAGGTACTTGATCTCTACTTCTTTTGCGAGTTGTTGTCCGATGACTAGACCATTATATTCGGCTACATTGTTTGAACATGGTTCTGTAAGAGAATATGCCCGATTGACCACCAACCCAGAGGGGGAAATTAATACTATCCCGACTCCAGCGACGATATAACCTTGTGGCCCTGTTCTTGAAGTGCCATCAAAGAACATCCGCCAAATGGCGTCATACGAAGTCATATTCGAGGCGAAGACTTCGACAGAAATTTCTTCATAGATTCTGGCTGTTTCTGAGCCTGGATGGGCTGCTCGGAAGCCGGCTAGGGCCTGACCTTTGATAGCCTTCTGTGGAATAAAAACCATGTCGTATGGAGGTAATAGTATCGCCCAGGTGGCTAGACGAAAACTGAGTGCACCGAACTTGGTCATGAGAACCCTGAGAGGATTAACTCGTGAGACAACATGGATGGTCTGCCCTGTCCCATAATATCGTATTTTCTAAATGGCGAACACCAAGGCAAGGCACTCCTTCTCCACGACGGTGTACCTATGTTCTGGCCCTACCATCATCCGACTGAGATAGTAGATGGCTTGTTCATGTCCCGCGTCATTATGCTGTGCTAGTAGAGCACCGAGGGATTGTTCCATCACCCGTACATAGAGCAGAAAGGGCTTTCCGGCGACCGGGGCTATCAGAACTGGCGGATTCGTTAAGTATTCCTTAATATCATCGAAGGCACACTGACGTTCCTCGTTCCATATGAAAGAGACACCTTTCCTCATGAGTTGAGTAAAGGGTTGACATCGCCCTGAGAGATTAGATATAAACCTCCTGATATAGGCTAGTCTTTCCTGAAGGCCGTGGAGTTCACGGAGGTTCCTTGGTGGACTCATCTCCAGGATTGCTTTTGTTTTGTCGATGTAGTCCCGTCCTGCTCAGTCAATCGGAGAAATCAAAATGCCGACGGCGTTGGACTTAGCCTTGCAAGGGTTGCACGAAGGCCCACTCGGTCGAGACGACTCCTCGCTCAGGTGGGGTAGTTTCGGTAAACTTGCCTTATCTTAGCCTTCACATAATAAATCGAATATTTTCAAATGCACAAGTAGGCTTGGTGTCACGACCCGTACTCGCTTTTCGGACGCGAGCACGTGAGCAAGCCAGCTACGTATCGAGCGGACACCAGCCCCTCTCGAATACGTAAACGCTGTCAAGGCTATGGTATACTGCCAAATCATAGCAAAACAAATCTATATCTCAAATCCATATTAGATGCACGGAACAGGAATGAACACTATGGGTCGTGGTCTGCAGCCCACTAGCATACATGTCTGATAAGACTCAAAGAATATAACAAGAGTCTCTAAAGTGAATCAATAATCAGGATATCTCATGATAAGGAATGTAAAGCACGAAAGGATAATAATGTCATATCACTAACAAATTTCTGAAATATGCATCACAATCATCTACCATCCCGCTCTGCCACTAACTCCATGCAATCGCTAAACCTGAAGAGATCATCAGGTCCTAAGAGGACATAGCAAGATACATATAAACATGCCTATCTAGCAGTTTAATCATGCATGATAATATATAAACAGGATATAACAAGGAATGACACTTAATGTAAACCCCCTAAATTTCTATTACGATTTTTTTAAATAAATAAATCTGGTAATTATTCTGTACTTCGAATTTGTACGTCGCATACAAGTTCACATTTGTCGTAATTTACGTAGCGTGCAAGCTTGTGTATCGTAATTTCTCGTCAAGTGAGAATACGTGCGAGGTACATATTTATTTTGAAAACATTTTTGCTATAATATAGGTTCAAAATAATATGAGTTAAATATTTTTATTTATTTACTTTAAAGGGGTATTTACTTATATTGTGCGTTTCACAAATATTGTTTTTATGCAAATATGGATAATAAAATTTATGTAAAAAATTGATTTTTGAAATTATTTTTATAATCAAATTATTACTGTAATTTTCGAAATTAATAAATTATTATTATTTAAATTTTTATGAAAAAGTATTATAAATATAGTACTTGTGATTTAAATCAAAATTTGAGTTTTAAAATAAATACCAAACGGTTTTGAATTTAGTATAAAAATTTGCTAGTTTAAAAAAATATATTAATATTTTTAAAGTTATTTAAATTAAAAGTGATAGTTATCTAGCGGGGAATTTAAACTATCCCAATCATATCCAAAGCGGAATACCACCTCCTATATAAGGAGAGACTCTTTAATCTTTTCTCCATCAATTCCAAACTCCACAATTCCCACAACCCAAAATCATCTACCATAGCCAATCGTGCGTGCATCGTGTCCGTGTATATCTTTCTTGTTCCACTATTTTATTTACAATTACATCTTCCTATTCGTGTCTGCCAATTTCGGACACGTTCCCAAATCCCAAATCTATAACCCTAACCCTAGCCCTAAATCCTAATCCCGGCCGCTTCCCGGCTGATCCCCCACTGCCTGACATCGACCTGCCGCCTCTTTTAGCCAACACCACCGTTCCACGAACCCCTCGACCATCACCAGAACCACCAACAACCCTAGCCAAACCTCCATCTGCTCTTTGCCGAGCCGCCAGTCTCCGGCCACCCAAGCCCTGAATACCACCGGCCAACCAAGCCCTGAACACCACCGGCCGACCCGACTAAGCCCCACACACACCACCACCACCAAAACCACCACCACACCAGAGACAAAGCAAGCAAAATAAAACAACACACACGACCACTGCCACCGTTGCCGTGACCAGTCGCCACCGCGACCGGCCGCCCATCCAAGAGCCACAAATTAAATATACTACCACCACCTTACCTCTGGTCACCGCGCTTCACCAACATCTGCCGTCGCGGCCAGCCTCGCCTCCATCTCTGTCAGCCTCCGTGCCCTCCTCAAGCTGCCTTTCGCCCTCGACGTGTCGTTGCCGGTGTCCCACGCCACGCAGTTGCGTGTGAGCTGCCCTCCGCCAACACCGTCGTCGGCATCCCGTGCCACCGCATCGCACCGGCACCGGAGACAGGTCGCTCACTCCTCTCTCCGACTAACCCTCTTTCGTTCGCTCCTCCCCTCTCCTTCTCGCTGCTTCTTTCACTCACTATCTTTTATTTTCTCTCGTACTCCCATACTCTCTCTCACCTTTCTTTCCTTTCCCATCTGAGTAAATCCTTCTTCTTAAAGTATCTTCTCCTGTTGTTTTAAATAAGGAGCTTTCTCTCTCTAAAAAAAGAGGACAGCAGAGCAGATGTAGGTTATTTCATAGTTAGTAGTATTATTATATTAATTATTACATAGTATATAGGGAAGATATATCTGTATGTATCTACATTAGTGTAGTTAAAAATTATAGTTTTAGTATTAATTGTTATAAGTATTGTTAAAATAATAATAATAATAATAATAATTGTTAGTATTATTATTATTGTTTTTGTTGTTGTATTTGTTGATTTTGCTAATATTATTATTTTTATTTTTAGGAATTTTTATAAAAATATTATTTTCTAACTATTTTCGAAGATAGTTCTTAGTAAAAAAAAACTATATTTGACAAAGATTATATTTTAGCCCTAAAATAACTGTCTAGATTTTCAAGTGTTTTTCTATAAATATTTTGGCTAAGGAAATATATTGCTGCCTAGAAATCATATTTTACAAACATAGAATTTTTTTGCTAGAAACGATTTTTATTTTAAAAATATTTTTCTAAAATTATTTTGGAATAAAAATATATTAGTATTATTTTATGATGTATTATCTATAGCTTTGCACCTACAAATTATGTTTTGACACAAATTAGGTTTCTGCCTTACATTGATTCACATATTTTCAAAGATTACCTTAACCTATTTTGAACTATCAAATATATTTTTCAAATATTATAAATACTTTTCTAAAATATTATATGTATTATTCCCTCAAAATTTCTTCGATTATCATCCAATCCGTGACTAATCCCAATTTTCCTACTCCCTCTCCAATTCTGTAGATCCTCATATTGACCCTAGTTAATTTGATTATTTTGGAACCGATGGAACAATCTATGCCATCATCAAAGGTCGTCTGGCGTAGTTATAACACAAAAGACATTCCGTGCCACCATGATCATTACACCACACCAGGCGACTCACCAGGCAAGACACCTTGCCTTTACTGTTTAAATTTCCTGCTCAATATCATGCATGTTGTGTTTATTTTCAAGTTGTTTCTTTCTAAATTATATGTAGATGCAAATTACTATATTTTAATACAATTGGCTTAGAGTTAAGGGACTACCGTCAAATTTAGTGTGTCTCATTGACTTGTCACGATGGTACACGAGTTGTGTGTGAGAGTTGTGAGTATCATATAGAGGTCACTTGCGTGTGGGATGATCCCCCGTGTGCATGCGTAGGAATAACTGTCAATAGATGCATGATTAGAAGACTTGACAGTTATCTATATTAAAATAGTGTGGTGGAAACGACACGTGTTTGTGTGTCATGGTTACGACACACGTATAGTATCATTGGGGGGAGGGGACAGCTACTAGCGTAGGGGCTACTTTTATTTCACACATTTGGGAGATAGTGTCTCGGATGAGCGCTACGTGTTACCCGGCCGATAGTATCTCGGATGAGTGCTACTTGTTGGCCACTCTTTATTACTTGCTTGTGACAGCCCCTGCGTAGAACGTTGTCCTCTAGATTACAATCCACATAGAATGGTTAGGGACCTTTACGCATGTATATTTTCTATTGAGCTCTTACTATTCAGTTTATGGCATGATATTATGTGTCTTGTTACGTCCCTCTGAGGACCTGGTTTTTTTCCCATGTGTGTGTTCATGTTTTCTGCAGGTGTTCTAGCCAAGGCCGTGGTCGTCTCCATTCCTTCGAAGACAATTGCGCTTGGTTCGTTTTATCATTTTGTCGATCGCTTTCTTGTACATTTATATCATTGAGATAGTTGGTAGTGGACTTTGTCTCCGCCCAACGATTGTATCATAAATGTTCAAGTTGAATTTTTCTATTATCATTCTTTTCATTGTGGATGAGATTTAGTTTGTCTTGGAATACTACATTATACAGCTTATGTATACTTACGAATCTTCGTATATTGGAGTAGACTTTGTATGTATACAGCTGGCATGATACGTATCTAGTCCCAAGTATTTTGGGACTGGGGCGTTACATATTTTTGTGGTGGCCCATGCAGGTCAAGTATATCACTTCGGTTACGTGACTGTACCGATGTGGACCTGCGTATAGGATTAGAGTATAGAATCTCATCCACCTACTTGACATCCTTACTTGACTTCAAATTCCGAACTCTCGTTCGACCTCCTTGATTACATCTTGCTTGACTCCTTCTGCTGTAAATTCTTAGTTTCGTGCTTAGTAACAACTAGAAAGATGACTACACTAGTATCTGCTCATAGTTCAAACCCATGGCTAGAAGGAGTACATTGGCAGTTAGTATGCATTAGAGTCATATTTGAGCTATAAAGGCATTTTATTTTGAAGATTAGTTAATTCCAAGTTGGGTAGTAGCAACATTAATAACTTCGAAGGATTTTAGAACTTTATTTGATCTACAAAAGGATAGTGGGGTCTATATACAATTGAGAAAGGAAGTTGATTGATTTTGAGTTTTTGATTGTGAAGGTCTTTGAGAAATATTTATGATTCAGTGAATTATAGCTATACATCCTTGAAGAGATAAAGATAGTTGAAAAGAAATTTTTATTTTGTTGCTGTAAGATTTATGAGGGCGATGGATAAAGCTTGGTAAACTCCTAAGGTTTTAAATTGGGTTGTATGGTTCACAATTAATAAGTTCTTGAAATTTTGAATTTTAAGTTTGAAGTGATAATATTGAAATTCTGGTTTAAAATATTTGGAAGAAATTGAAACGATTGTTGAGAAAAAATTCAAATTTGAAATCGTGTCATTTGATTAAGGATTACAAATCTATTTAGATTTTGGGTTTAAAATGTTGTGATTATGGATATCAAATTTTAGTAAAAAAAAAAGATTTTGAATATTGAGTTTAAAAATTGAATTGCTAATATTAAATTTTTGGAAAAGTTACTAACGATGTGATGAAAAGTCATTTTGATTGATTAAAGAAATTACCATTTAAAAGTTGAGATTATGTTTGAATGACTTAGAATTGAAGTTATGATTTGATGAGTGCGTTAAAATATTGAGCGAAAATTTTTAGATTGCTCATGATATGCTAAGGATTTAACTTGAGGATTTTTTAGAAAATTTTTGGAGTTTTAAAATTATGAAGAAATATTGAAATTTTATAGATTCATGGTTTATGAACTCTTGAGTTCGAAGGTTGGAGTGAAAACGTTAAATCTTGAAAAAGTTAGTAGTAACGGGATGAAAGATCACTTGGAAAATTATGGAAGGGATTAAAATTTTAATCATGATTAAATTAGACGGCTTGGAGTAAATACAAATTATGGTTGTTCATTTGGAAAATTATTTAGAAACTCTTTGAAGGAAACTTGAGTTTTAAATTTTAATGATAGGTCACCAAGATAATCATAATGGGTTAGAAGGATTCCACGTTAATTGCCATATCCCTCATGGCCGTGATAGTAGCATATACACAAGTGTTGTTAGTCATGTACAAAATTATGTGGTTATATTTCAATCTTGACTCACTCGACATTCCCTCAAATCTAGATTTTATCGTGACCTTCTAACTATTTGAAACTTGAGAAATGATTAGATTGTTCCTTAATCATACTCCATCTAAGTGGCTATTATATCTTTAGAAACTGTATTTCTAACTTATTTTACCTTGATTTACTAGAATCTGAATTATCATTATTTCATGCTTTAGCTTGGTCATTTATTTTGTGCGTTGATCATTATCTCATGAACTCCTACTTTCTATTTTAAATTCTTTGTGTCCTTTACCGTGACTTGGATATTTGGAGCACAACACTAGATTTTTCCATCTAACAAATTCCATATGCAAGACCTAGATGAGCCCACCTTCATGTAGGTATACCACGTGCCACTAAAACACGCCCCCTTGTACTCCATTTTTATGATGCGACTTTCAAGTCAAAATGGTTAGCTATAAACCCTACCATAATACCATTATCCTTTCCGACTTAGGTTAGAGACCAAATCTTGACTCAAATCTTTTCGATCCAAGGAATGATTATAATCTACTTAATTCCATAAATGCTTAACTTTGTGTTTACTCTTGATGGCTTATTATCTTGGGTTACTTAGACTCATAACATCTTCAAAACCTTCACCATGACCCTTGAACCTAACCATATAAAGTTTTTTTTTCCATTTGGCTAGCTTCCTCTCGAGGATTTCATTAAACTCCTTCATGATTCAAGCAGCTTTGGTTCGTATATG
Source organism: Iris pallida (assembly GCA_029216955.1). Lineage (NCBI taxonomy): Eukaryota > Viridiplantae > Streptophyta > Magnoliopsida > Asparagales > Iridaceae > Iris > Iris pallida. Next base: position 3,527,996 of record JANAVB010017398.1, on the reverse strand, counting down.
ATTTTGTGCAAAGATGGAGACCGGATCACTACCCCTTTCAGTCACACGGGACTAGATTAGAAAATTCCATGGAGGAGACTAATGGTATAGTAGGTTAAGATGAGTAGGCGATTACAAGGTATATAAGATTTGACATAAGTTAAAAAAAATTGGAATTGAGAAAATGTGATATTGTGTTTAAGTAGATGGTATACTTGTGAGTGACAAACAGGTTCAAGAGTAATCAAGCATATTGAAGATGGATTTCTATGATGATACCTTAAAGATAAATTTTTACATTATTAAATGAGTATGTGAAGAGTTTGATTTTTACTTAAACTAAATTCATTGAGGGTTTATTGAATTTCAAATTCAAGAGGATTACAAAAGACAAAATTTAGCTTGAGGAAAAATGGGGTATATAAATAGATATGTTAAAAGAAGATTAGAGATTTTTGAATCGAAGGTTTTAACTTATCAAAATTCTATTGTGAGCTATAGGATTTAAACATCTCTCTAAGGAATCAAATTTTTGTGAATTGGATTTTTGGGAATAAATATCGGTTTGAAGGTCGGATATATACGTAAGTATGCCTCGAAGAATTTCTAATAGTTTATGAGAATTATTTTGAGGATAGTTATAAAGGAATGAAAACATATTTCAAGGAAAAAAAATTTCAATATAAATCTTTGAGGGGATTCAAATTTTGGAAAAAAAAAGAAGAAGAACAAAAAGTGCCTTTTAAGTTTTATGGAATATGAAACTTGAGAAGAAATCGAAGCTTTGAAGATTTATTATTAATAAAGGCAATGGTGATGACTCGAAGATCATGACGATATTTAACACGACTCAAATATTGAGTTAGTAATCTTGGAATGAGATAGATGAAGTTATTAACAATCTTTGTGATTTTATCGATCCTAGCATTGATGGTAGCATGATCGAATTAGATGCAGAAGGATGTCATGCACATTATCATTTCAAAACAACACCATTGATTTATTCTTTTAGTTATTTAAATTGTCTTTTTCTTGAAAGCCGTTTCTTCCCCTCGCCAACGATTTAAATCATGATTTCATATCAAAATCCTTCTACCCCTCAAAACCGCAAAACTCTACCTATTCCTAAATTTCGAGGACGAAATTCTTTTAAGTTTGGTAGGATGTAAACCCCCTAAATTTCTATTACAATTTTTTTAAATAAATAAATCTGGTAATTATTCTGTACTTCGAATTTGTACGTCGCATACAAGTTCACATTTGTCGTAATTTACGTAGCGTGCAAGCTTGTGTATCGTAATTTCTCGTCAAGTGAGAATACGTGCGAGGTACATATTTATTTTGAAAACATTTTTGCTATAATATAGGTTCAAAATAATATTAGTTAAATATTTTTATTTATTTACTTTAAAGGGGTATTTACTTATATTGTGCGTTTCACAAATATTGTTTTTATGCAAATATGGATAATAAAATTTATGTAAAAAATTGATTTTTTGAAATTATTTTTATAATCAAATTATTACTGTGATTTTCAAAATTAATAAATTATTATTATTTAAATTTTTATGAAAGAGTATTATAAATATAGTACTTGTGATTTAAATCAAAATTTCAGTTTTAAAATAAATACCAAACGGTTTTGAATTTAGTATAAAAATTTGCTAGTTTAAAAAAAATATTAATATTTTTAAAGTTATTTAAATTAAAAGTGATAGTTATCTAGCGGGGAATTTAAACTATCCCAATCATATCCAAAGCGAAATACCACTTCCTATATAAGGAGAGACTCTTTATTCTTTTCTCCATCAATTCCAAACTCCACAATTCCCACAACCCAAAATCATCTACCATAGCCAATCGTGCGTGCATCGTATTCGTGTATATCTTTCTTGTTCCACTATTTTATTTACAATTACATCTTCCTATTCGTGTCTGCCAATTTCGGACATGTTCCTAAATCCCAAATCTCTAACTCTAACCCTAGCCCTAAATCCTAATCCCGGCCGCTCCCCGACTGATTCCCCACTGCCTGACATCGACCTGCCACCTCTTTTAGCCAACACCACCGTTCCACGAACCCCTCGACCATCACCAGAACCACCAACAACCCTAGCCAAACCTCCATCTGCTCTTTGCCGAGCCGCCAGTCTCCAGCCACCCAAGCCCTGAATACCACCGGCCAACCAAGCCCTGAACACCACCGGCCGACCCGACTAAGCCCCACACACACCACCACCACCAAAACCACCATCACACCAGAGACAAAGCAAGCAAAAGAAAACAACACACACGACCACTGCCACCGTTGCCGTGACCAGTCGCCACCGCGACCGGCCGCCCATCCAAGAGCCACAAATTAAATACACTACCACCACCTTACCTCTGGTCACCGCGCTTCACCAACATCTGCCGCCGCGGCCAGCCTCGTCTCCATCTCTGTCAGCCTCCGTGCTCTCCTCAAGCTGCCTTTCGCCCTCGACGTGCCATTGCCGGTGTCCTACGCCACGCAGTTGCGTATGAGCTGCCCTCCGCCAACGCCGTCGCCGGCATCCCGTGCCACCGCATCACACCGGCACCGGAGACAGGTCGCTCACTCCCCTCTCCGACTAACCCTCTTTCGTTCGCTCCCCCTCTCTCCTTCTCGCTGCTTCTTTCATTCACTCTCTTTTATTTTCTCTCGTACTCCCATACTCTCTCTCACCTTTCTTTCCTTTCCCATCTGAGTAAATCCTTCTTCTTAAAGTATCTTCTCCTGTTGTTTTAAATAAGGAGCTTTCTCTCTCTAAAAAAAAAGGACAGCAGAGCAGATGTAGGTTATTTCATAGTTAGTAGTATTATTATATTAATTATTACATAGTATATAGGGAAGATATATCTGTATGTATCTACATTAGTGTAGTTAAAAATTATAGTTTTAGTATTAATTGTTATAAGTATTGTTATAATAATAATAATAATAATAATAATAATAATAATTGTTAGTATTATTATTATTGTTTTCGTTGTCGTATTTGTTGATTTTGCTAATATTATTATTTTTATTTTTAGGAATTTTTATAAAAATATTATTTTCTAACTATTTTCGAAGATAGTTCTTACCAAAAAAAAACTATATTTGACAAAGATTATATTTTAGCCCTAAAATAACTGTCTAGATTTTCAAGTGTTTTTCTATAAATATTTTGGCTAAAGAAATATATTGCTGCCTAGAAATCATATTTTACAAACATAGAATTTTTTTGCTAGAAACGATTTTTATTTTAAAAATATTTTTCTAAAATTATTTTGGAATAAAAATATATTAGTATTATTTTATGATGTATTATCTATAGCTTTGCACCGACAAATTATGTTTTGACACAAATTAGGTTTCTGCCTTACAATGATTCACATATTTTCAAAGATTACCTTAACCTATTTTGAACTATCAAATATATTTTTCAAATATTATAAATACTTTTCTAAAATATTATATGTATTATTCCCTCAAAATTTCTTCGATTATCATCCAATCCGTGACTAATCCCATTTTTCCTACTCCCTCTCCAATTCTGTAGATCCTCATATTGACCCTAGCTAATTTGATTATTTTGGAACCGATGGAACAATCTATGCCATCATCAAAGGCCGTCTGGCGTAGTTATAACACCAAAGACATTCCGTGCCACCATGATCATTACACCACACCAGGCGACTCACCAGGCAAGACACCTTGCCTTTACTGTTTAAATTTCCTGCTCAATATCATGCATGTTGTGTTTATTTTCAAGTTGTTTATTTCTAAATTATATGTATATGCAAATTACTATATTTTAATACAATTGGCTTAGAGTTAAGGGACTACCGTCAAATTTAGTGTGTCTCATTGACTTGTCACGATGGTACACGAGTTGTGTGTGAGAGTTGTAAGTATCATATAGAGGTCACTTGAGTGTGGACTGATCCCCCGTGCGCATGCGTAGGAATAACTGTCAATAGATGCATGATTAGAAGACTTGACAGTTATCTATATTAAAACAGTGTGGTGGAAACGACACATGTTTGTGCGTCATGGTTATGACACACGTATAGTATCATTGGGGGGAGGGGACAACTACTAGCGTAGGGGCTACTTTTATTTTACACATTTGGGAGATAGTGTCTCGGATGAGCGCTACGTGTTACCCGGCCGATAGTGTCTCGGATGAGCGTTACTTGTTGGCCACTCTTTATTACTTGCTTGTGACAGCCCCTGCGTAGAACGTTGTCCTCTAGATTACAATCCACATAGAATGGTTAGGGACCTTTACGCATGTATATTTTCTATTGAGCTCTTACTATTCAGTTTATGGCATGATATTATGTGTCTTGTTACGTCCCTCTGAGGACCTTGTTTTTCCCCAGGTGTGTGTTCATGTTTTCTGCAGGTGTTCTAGCCAAGGTCGTGGTCTTCTCCATTCCTTCGAAGACAATTGCGCTTGGTTCGTTTTATCATTTTGTCGATCGTTTTCTTGTACATTTATATCATTGAGATAGTTGGTAGTGGACTTTGTCTCCGCCCAACGATTGTATCATAAATGTTCAAGTTGAATTTTTCTATTATCATTCTTTTCATTGTGGATGAGATTTAGCTTGTCTTGGAATACTATATTATACAGCTTATGTATACATACGAATCTTCGTATATTGGTGTAGACTTCGTATGTATACAGCTGGCATGATACGTATCTAGTCTCAAGTATTTTGGGACTGGGGCGTTACACTTAACATGGCAAGCGACTACGACCAAACTGCTAACAAGTGACTAGCGACAAGTGGCTACTGACAGGTGACCTTGAACACGAACACTAGAACAACTACACGTAACTGAACTGCTGGATGAACAAGCGAACACGATATCAATGGAATACCAAACTCTCGCCCCGAGTGGACTCGCAGGTTTGAACTAATCACTAACCCTCGTCCCGAGTGTGGACTCTCTGGTTAGTTCACGGCAAGGCACCCTCGTCCCGAGTGTGGACTCTCTGGTGCAAGTATAACATCCTCGTCCCGAGTATGGACTCTCTGATGTAAACACCCTCGTCCCGAGTGGACTCTCTGGTGCAAGTAAAGTTACACTACTAAAATACAACAATTTGGCGATGGACTATTAGCGACGGATCTTATCCGTCGCTAATAGTGACGGATTAGCGACTACCTTGTGACGGACTACCGTCAGAAAGCAATGAATAATTTTTTAATTTTTTGTGTCAAAAGCAGTCGCACATCCGTAGCTAATTTGACGAAATTTAGCGACGGATTAATCTCCGTCGCTTTTATGTCGCACATTGTGGCGGTAAAATCTGAAAAAATGGCACGATAAATTAGCGTCTAACTAGCGACGGACGTTCCGTCGGTAATCTAGTGGGTATTTAGCGACTACCTAGCGACGAATATATCCGTCGGTAGTCCGTCGCTAAATGCTGTAACCTAACTTAAATTGAACCGACGGGGAGGAATTTTTCTTTCCTCCCAAAAAGACTCTCTCTCTCTCTTCCCCCCTCTCTCTCGCTCTCCGACGGCTCTCTCTCTCTCCGACGGGTCTCTCTCTCCGGCGACTCTCTCTCTCTCTCAGGTATGCTCTCTCTCGCTCTCTTCCTCTCTCTCTGTTTAGCAAAACATATAGGGTTTCGGGTTGGGGGGTCGGCTATCGTTGGGGCCGACAGGGTCGGGGCAGGGAGTGGGGGCGGAGGGGAGGGTGTTGAGGGCGGGGGGCAGGGTAGGGTTTAGGGTTTCGGGGTAGGGGTAGGGTTTCCCGTGCGGGGGGGTCGGCTGTCGCAGGGGCCGACGGTGAGGGGGGGAGGGAGGGAGGCGGGGGGTGGATGGTGTTGGGTGCGGGACGGGGTACAGGGTAGGGTTTAGGGTTTGCTGTCAGGGGGAGGGGGTGGGTGTTTGCTGTCAGGGGGAGGAGGGGGTGGGGTGGGGGTTTGCTGTCGGGGGTGGGAGAGGGGGTGGGGGAGGAGGAGGGGGGTTTGTTGTCCGGCGGGGTAGGGGAGGGGGTGGGGGGGTATCGGTGGTTTCGGATCGGACCATTCCTATGAATATCGGTGGTTTCGGATCAGAGTATCAGATCGGAGGAGGGGGTATAGGTGGTTTCGGATCGGACCAATCCTATGAGTATCGGATCGGGGGAGGGGGTATCAGAATCGGTATCGAAATCGGAATCGGTATCGGACCATTCCTATGAGTATTGGATCGGTATCAGACCATTCCTTGGTCAGGGGCACCGATAGTGCCAAAAAAATCTGATAATTTAGTAATAATTATTTACTTTCCGACACCGAAAAATATGATACTCCGATTCGAAAGCACCGATAGTTCCGATATTTGTAACAAGTAGTTTTGTTGGTTGGTTAATTGGTAACATGATGATCGGGATATATAGTCCCTGCAGCCATTCGACTGGCGAGGCAGAAACTATGTAGCCGTAGATAAAGTTTACTGTCCTCCGACCCTCATCCCTCGGCAATGATGATATGACAACCTATCACTATATCTTATATAGTAGTAGATGATGTCTTAGTATTATATTATGTGAGTTCATCTTGATTCTGTATTTTGGCTCCAGCTCCAGCTCCATTTGCATTAATCTACGGTACGACATGGTGATCAGGACATAGTCCCTACAGCCATTCGACTGGCGAGGCAGAAACTATGTAGCCGTAGATGAAGTTGACTATCCTTCGACCCTCATCCCTCGGCAATGATGATATGACAACCTATCACTATATCTTACATAGTATTAGATGATGTCTTAGTATTACATTATGTGGGTTCATCTTGATTCTGTTATATCCTTCAGATACTAGATTCGATAAGAGTGAGAGCGCCGAAGAGAGTGAGAGCGCCGAAGGGAGGAGGAGAGAGAGTGAGAGAGTAAAATGGAGGGAAAATATGAATTGGTGGGGGAATATAATTAGAATTTAGTGATGTTCATACTAACGTCGCTAAATTAGTCGCTATTAGCGACGTCATAGCGACGCTTTGCGACGACTAGCTCTTGTAACTATGTAGTCGTAGATGAAGTTGACTGTCCTCCGACCCTCATCCCTCGGCAAGGATGATACGACAACCTATCACTATATCTTTTAGTAGTAGATAATGTCTTAGTATTACATTATGTGGGTTCATCTTGATTCTGTTATATCCTTCAGATACTAGATTCGATAAGAACATATACTACACCATATGTACAGAGCGTAGATGATTCACACTAATGTATGCTAAAATGAATTTTGGGTTGTGTTCTGAGCCATCCGTTCTCACACTTAAAACACATATAATTAGTACTGTGTGTCAATCTTTGTTTTTGTATTTTCGGCGAACCCAGGGATTGGATTCTGTATTTTGTATTTTGGATTCTGTATTTTGGCTCCATCTCTAGCTCCATTTGCATTAATCTACGGTACGACATGGTGATCAGACATAGTTCATGCAGCCATTCGACTGACGAGGCAGAAACTATGTAGCCGTAGATAAAGTTGACTATCCTTCGACCCTCATCCCTCGGCAATGATGATATGACAACCTATCACTATATCTTATATAGTAGTAGATGATGTCTTAGTATTACATTATGTGGGTTCATCTTGATTCTGTTATATCCTTCAGATACTAGATTTGATAAGAACATATACTACACCATATGTACAGAACATAGATGATTCACACTAATGTATGCTAGAATGAATTTTGGGTTGTGTTCTGAGCCATCCGTTCTCACACTTGTCAAAAAATTGAATTTTCTGCATTTTATCTGCTTTCGAAAATGTACTCAAACGAGATGACCCGCACCCGCTTTTCGGATACAAGACGTGTCCAAGCCCAGCCTACGCCGCAGTGTCGGCGGTAGTACGCTGTCTATACTCAAGTCACGGCAATCTAGAATCACGGGAAAACTATGTCTCATCCACAGAATAATCAAATCACAAACAAGATTCATGAATAAGAAATGAAACTGGACAGTGATGAATAAACTGAATATCAAATATCAATGTCACGTCCGGTGGACACAAATCCACTACCAGTAGACGAAAAATAGAGAAATACATGAAATGAACCAACTGAGTACAACCTGCTAACCAAGTAACCACGACTGCAACGCACCGCTACCTGAAGCTAACTCAAACCCTCTCGTCTGCTCCTGACTCAAACTCGGCTAACCTGAAGAGATCATCAGGTCCTCAGAGGACTAGCAAGATACATAAAAATGAGCCTTTCTAACAGTTTATTTATGCATGGAGAAAAATACAGAATAAACAAGTAAAACTGAGCAATAAAATAAAGCACGAATCTATACATTGTCTACACATAAATGAACTGCTGAACAAGGACTAGAGAACTCATGTCAAGATGTCAACAGACGACCAGATCGAATACTCAAACCCTCGTCCCTAGTGTGGACTCGCAGGTTTGAACTACTAATCCTCGTCCCTAGTGTGGACTCACATATTAGCATCACCCTTGCCCCTAGTGTGGACTCGCAGGTGTAAACCATATACTACTAACCCTCGTCCCTATTGTGGACTCGCAGGTTAACATCACCCTCGTCCCTAGTGTGGACTCGCAGGTTAGCTTAACTACTAACCTTGCCCCTAGTGTGGGCTCGCAGGTTAGCTTCAAGGATTCAAGACACGGAGGTAAAAGCAGTTCAGTTCACGACTCACGACACGACTCGATCAAGGCTCAATGAATACATCTGATAAGAAACAAAGCTAACTGTGAACACGGTCTATATAGCAATGATACAAGTATATAAACAGGATATGAAAGGTACATGTCAATAATATGAGAAAACTAGATAGTAAATAAAGACAGTGCATGTAAATAAAGCTGTGTAGAAAGGCAAGGTATACTTGCCTTTGGTCCTGAGCTGCTGTTACTGGCCAAGTATCAAGCTCGAGTCCAGATGACCTGTTTTTATGAACTACCAAGTCAACAAATGATTTACAATTAATCAACTAACTATCTTTATTTGAATATTCTAGGTCATCCTATACAACTTGCCTAATTTGGTTCATCATATTATTATTCTAAGATACCCATTTTTTGCCCTTGATGTTACCCTTTATTGTACTACACCCTCGTAGCTTAATTTATCCTGTCATACACACACACCCTTCTCATGCTAACAGAGCATGGGGAACACTCATGCTTCCCTTCACAGAGGACTGAGTAGTGAAAATATGCAGGGACTGAACATGAATTGCTGGGGACTGAACTGAAACTTAACCTGGGTCTGAGCAAGGTATCTGAATCAGGTGTTAAAATACCTCCATTAACTCTGATACAGGATGCAGGATAGGTACATGTATGCAGTCATCAAAAGTAATCATCTAACTTATTATGAATGAATTAAAGTAAAAGGTAAACGTATGTAGTGAGCAACTGGATTACAAAGGAGTGGCAAATCTCTGACCTAACTATAGGGTACATATATGTATAAGAAGGGTAGAACAACATGAGATATTCACATGAATGTTTGAAACCTACCAAGTATCAGTCGAGTAGCATATGGACAGGGCAATGAGCAAGACTGAACAGGGAGGGGTAGGGATGTGCAGGTCAATTTGTGAATGCAGGAAAATCGTCATAAAGGAAAAATCTGAACTCCCAGAATGGGCAAGACAATTAGAGGACATGACACCATATCCCAGTGGCTGCACAAGTGCAGATCAACATATCTGCAGTTGATACATCTGGGCAACAAGAAGATCATGGCATGAACCCCATTGTTCCTAACTGAACTCTAATTGTGTTCAAGGGCCAGGCTAACTCAGAGAACTGGAAATTGGAGTAAAGAGGGGTTTGAATATGTGGTAGATGCAATGGACTGATACATCAACACAATATGGTTAACATGTCCAGTCATAAAGTAGCCTCATATCAATTTTCAAATTGATACCATGTATAAATATATTGGTATGAACAGATGTGTGATGGCAGTAGGTACACAAGGACTGGACACAACCAAGGCTAAGGCCTTTGTGGCACAGTGGCCTTGATAATGAAAACCTTGGTACAACTATATAGTCTGACACAAGGCAAACTGCTATATATATCTATCATCTATCATACATAGCAGGTTCCTTCATCTATAGGCCTGTGTAATCAGTTGACCACATGTATCCAGGATACTAGATGCATCCTTATAGATACAACCTTGCATACCCAGTCCTTAGGCTACCATAGATGTCCACAGGTGTCCTGTCATCTGTGGCTTCCCTATATCATAGAATACAGACATCCTATGTTGATGTGTGATTTACCTACTCCTATATTGCCATGTGACCTTCATTAATACCCCAAATGAGCAGAGGATTCCCCATATCATCTCCTTGTCACTTCTACCATCCATTTAGCCTTCTTAGACATTATCACAAATACTTCTACTGCCATGGACCTATGAACAAACAAATTTTGTTTATAGAATCAATGTATGATAAGGGAAAGGAAGGAGTTACTTGCTCAATTGGTGGTCCTTCCCGAACCCTCTGTTTAGCCGCTTCACAGGTCGAAGGCGCAAAGGGAATTAGGGTTTGGGGTCGGCTACCACCTCCATCTATATATACAACTTGTTGATGAATCTGGGGTTGATGGAGAGATAGGATGGGAGAATTCGATTCTATCTATTGTTCGAATTCAAATCGAATTCGAAATCTTGAAATTTGAAGCTGCGGTTTGAAGGGAAGTTTAAATAGAAGTTAATTGCATATAGGTCCCTATCAACTTATTTATTACGCATTGGTCCTTCTACAGGTTTTTAAAGTAAACAACTAGTATAAGCATATGATTTTATTTATGAGACAATGATAAAAATAATAATAAAATAAAAAATACATGAGGAAATTGGTCAAGGGGTTGACAACTCTATCCTCCTTAAATAAATTTCGACCTCGAAATTTAAGTGAAGCCATGATCTATTAGAATGGAAAGTCTTGAATAAATTGCTATGACAGAAATTTAAAAAACAATTCAATTTAAAATATAGGTCTATCTATGCTGCTACTACAAATCTCTACTGAAAATTTCTACCATTAGCTCCTGGTGGTGTCGCCGCATTCTCTGTGATTGTGGCAAAAACTCGCCCTCCTCCTGCGGTTGGTAGTGGTGGGACACTTACGTTCTTCTTCGGGCAATTGTGAGACAAGTGTTGGTTGGATCCACAAGTCCAACACAACCCTAATCTGCTGCGATAATTTTCTTGAGTGTGGCCTTTCTTCGCGCAATGCTGGCAGATGGGAATGTCTTGGACTTGGCGTGGGGCTGCTTGTGGTTGCTGCTGATGCGGCTGTGCTGAGGTCTTCTCAGAAATGTTGGGGCATTTTGCTGGTGCTGTTTGGTTGTTGCCTCCTCCGAATGCGTCTCGATTCCTCTTCGGCTTGTGACTCAGTTCTTCTTCTACAGCTTGGGCGACTTCTAGAATCTTCTCGTAAGTGGCGGCTCAACTGGTGGCGATGGCTAGACGAATCTCGTAAGATAGTCCCTTTCTGAATCGTCGTACCTTGTCTTCAGGGGTGCTGACAAAGTTCTCTGCAAAACGACTGAGGCGAGAAAACTCTGATGTGTACTCGTCGATGGTGTGGTTGTGTCACGACCCGCACCCAGTATAGGGGCACGAGAAGTGGTTACGTCCAGCCTACGCCGCAGTGTCGGCGGTAGTAAGCTGTTCTAGGTTGCTAACTAATCTCATGCAGTGAATATAAAAAGTACTTGTCCAGATATCAGCACCGAATGGAGGACAAGTAAAGGGTATGATCTACTCAAACACAGTCTAAGCACGAAAAGATAACACAGAAGTTATACCTAAGAAATTAAAGACAACAACAACTAACTACTAAAATAATACACCAATATCTCAAACCAACCTTATACAGACTCAAAATCTTAACTTTAATACATCAAGCCAAAACATGAAAGATAAAGTAGTCTACTAGCTAATCTCCTGAATCACTCCTGAGAGTCGGGACCAAAGGTAGCTAATCCCTCGCCAGGTCCAAGGTAAGCAGGGCATGTGTCCACAGGATTATCATCTGTAATATTTTCAACAGGTCCAATCAGGACGGGAACGAGCACAACTCATCAAGAAAAACCCAAGTAAATGACAAAGAACTATAAAGTAGTTATAGACAGTTTTATTGATGAACATGGCAGTTCTATACAGGTAATGATGGCATAGAGGGACAGTAAGAAACAAGAAAAAAAAGGTAACTAAAACAAGAGAAGAATCATGGCAATGAAGACTGTAATAAAAGCTAACTGAACTAGAATAATATGTGTGAGTCCAGACAGTACGATATAAGTCTAAAGTAATCCCAGTGTGAGTCCAGTCCATATAATCTGATACCAGATAATTTTCAGTACAAGATGAGTCCAACAGTGATCAATGAAACCAGGGTGAGTCCAACTATGATCTAACAGTGTGTTTTAAAATACCGAGGTCGACATGCAAACGGCTGTAGGTATCAGGCACATCTCTCACTGATCAGGCAAGAGATGGCTATGCTTCCAGTAGATTTCAGTTTGGAGATTCCAGATTTGGGGTATGTCTACATGTCTTACTCAATATTTCCCCGCCCAGCAAGTGAATCCAGTACAAGACACAAAAATCGAGATGAGTCCGGCCAAATGATGATTCCAGAAATGATTCCAGAATGATTCCAGTGATTCCAGTAATAGAGATCAGTAAGTAAGGTATGTGTCGCATACATGAATCCAGAAATATCCATACGTGTTGATACAGAGAATCACATAGAACTAACTAGAACTGAAATACAGTAATCGACAAATAAATGAGAGAATTATCAGAGAATGTACTCGCCTGTTACTCTGGAAAGAGTAGTGTAATATCAGATGTCTGTACCAGGGTCACAATGTCCTAAAATAGAGCAATACAGTTATGACATGTCCAAAATGAAGGTAAATGAAATCTACAATGCAATCTATATGAATTCTAAGCCAATCTAGGTCAAAGTCAAACTTGGTCAACACTACAGTCAAACTAAGTCAAATCAAGTCATACTAGGTCACAAGAAGTTAAACTAAGTCATACAAGGTCAAACAAGGTTAAACAAGTCTAATCTAGGTTAAAGTCAACTCCTGGTCAACACTCTAATCAAACTAGTCAAATACTAGTCAACATGATCAATTTGGGTCAAGTCTAAGTCAAACTTAGACCAACTAAGGTATTGGTCAAACAAAGACTAGTCAGTCAGGTAAATAGGTTAATCTTGACTAATGGTCAACATCCAGTCAAACCCTATAAGGCTAACTCACAACCAAACATAGGCTAACCTGTCTTAGGATACCTAAGATACTATACTACAATTACCTATACAAAGTATACCACACATAAATACATATAGTACAATACCAACCTTAACCTTATAATCAAGCTAAAACCATAGTCTAACTCAAATCAAGACTTAATTCCTAAGTATTCTACTTAACCCCATACATATCTTCATTTACATAGGACTACTCATTTAACTTTAAGTCACAATTTACCCATGAATGGGTCAAACCATAATCAACTAGTCAACAGTCTAGGGTTTAGTCAAACTAGTCATTCTAGGTTAGTTTAAGTCAAAACTAGGTTAAGCTAGTTCAAATTTGACCTAAGGTTGACCTTGGTCAACACTTAGTCAAATTGGGGTCAAACTAGCTAAGTCTTGGTTTACTAGTCAATTAGGGTTAGGCCTAATGGCCATAGGCTAGTATCATAGCCCATAGGTTAGCATTCCTAGGTCAAGACTATAGGGTTCATAGGTTTACACCTATAATAGGGTCTATACATTATACCTATATATAGGGGTCAATATGTATATACCCATACCCAAATATATATAACTTATATTTATACACACATCTATATAACATATAGACATATATATGTATATGTATATATATACCTAATACAATATATATACTATATATGTACAATATATATATAGAGATATAATGAGAGAGAGAGAGAATCATATAGAGAGAGAGAATAGGGGAGACTGAATAGAGAGAGGGAGAGAGAGTTAACAGGAATGGGGGGGGGAAATTTCCAGCTTTACTGGAATCCAGGAAAGCCCCCAATCCACAGGAAAACACACACACACACACACAGTCCACACAATACACTAAACAGGCCCCTCCTTGCACATGTGTGAAAACACATGAATACACATCCATTTCTCCCCAAATTTCACCCACACACACACTAACATTTATACAACATGTACATATACTAAAATACACCTATACAATGTATAAAACAGATCAAAATAGGTTTTGAAATTCGATTTACAAATCTGGAAATAATACCAAAACTGGAAACAGTGGACTGTGTATTTCGAAACAGGGTAACTTGATTTTCGTGCACTAAACCGAGCTATGGCTCGCAACCATGGGTTGGTAACTGAGCCCCTAGGTGTCCTCTAGTGTCCCTAGGAGTCCACCACGACACGACACAACGTGTCCAACCGCCCAAAAACCCAATCGGGTAAATCAAGATACGTACACACACACGCAGTGTCGTGCACGTGTGCACTTAACTCTAGGACACGACACACTTGTACCCGTGTCTCGTGCTCGTGCACGAAGGTGCGCCTAGGGGTTGGGCACGTGTCCAACACCCTGCACCGTGTCCACGTGTCTCACAGTGTCGACACGAGAGCCGTATCAGTCGTGAAAATACGACTGATGCACGCGTTTGGCACTGCGTCGTGCAGTGAGTCACGCGCCTCGTGGACACGACACGAGCCACGTGGGGCCTCGTGGTCATGTCCACGTGTTCGCCTAAGGATAGGCTTCGTGTCCATAACACTACGAAGTGTCCACGTGTCGTGTACAGTGGACACGACACGCTCAAAGTCGAGTGTCTGTGTGTGTATACTGTGTATAGAACGACCCTTCATGAGTCGATTTCGTGTCCGACACGACACGAGGTCATCCCAAACTTTGGGGATGACCTGTCAGTCAATGCCCCAAGGTGGGTGTCAAGTTTGACGTGTCCAAGTGACGTGTCCAGTGAGAACTGACACAGTGGTAGCAGGGCATATTTACAGTGTAAATGCATGTGTCCAGTGTGTTGTGTCCGAGAGCTTTGTGTCCAGTTTTGGACACGACACAAGCTCAAAATATGCTCAGTGAGTAGGGGTTAGGTTTAGCTAGGTCTAGGCTAGAATTTGGTTCAAAAACATTTGGAAAACAGTGTGTATATTTTCATGTGACAGTGAGCTATTTACACTAAAAATCAAGGATTTAACAAATAGGATACGTGTCCGATACGACACCAAACAAACCCTAAAATTCACCAAACCTAAAAACAGAGCTAGGGTTTACCTAGATGCATGCAATTGAGAAGAAAAACACTATATTAACAAGGTTTAGGAATAATTACCTCTTGGTGCACAAAGTCTTGAATTTCACTAAATGAGGGTGTGTATCCTCCAACCTCAACTTTTCCTTGCTTGATGAAACTTGAGTAGCACACTTCCCTAGGCTCCCTTAGATTGTAGGTGACCTAATGGAGAAAACTAGAGGTTCAAAGCTTGAGTATTGAGAAAGTTATGGGAAATAGAGTGGAAGGATTCTTGGGTTTTTCTTGTGAATTGATTTCATGTAAAATGATCATGAATAAATGTGGGGGGGTTAATATAGGATGGTGGGCTGCCATGGGGGGTAGGGTAGATATTTAGGGCTCCTTTCCACCTTGCTAACTTAGCTTCTAAGTCTTGGACCAAGTAGATATTTCTAGGTTTTATGAAAAATATCTATAAAGCAAATATCTAAGATATTTCAATCCTAAGATATTTACAACATAAAGTAAATACCTACACTTAGTCTTCTAGGTTAGTTGCTAATCCCTAGATTAGGCTAAACTAGGTTAGGGACTATCAAGTCACTAATCAAAAGTCCATGAATAGTAAAATCTCCCTAATCCTACTTAATTCCTAAAAATTTACCAAAATACCCCTTAGGCTAAAACCACAATTTTTGATGTTCTAAACTTATGACTAGGCTCACATGATCATGGTTAGTCTCTAGGACAAGTAACTCTAAGGTTACTCTAGGGTTACATTAGTAAAATCACAAAGTCATAAGCCATGACTTAGAAAATAATTTAACTTAACTAAAATCACCAGAAAATCATACCATGACTAAAATACCACTAATAAATAATAAAAATAATAAATTTTCAAAAATACCCCAATTTCAGAAAACTGGGTCTTACAAGTCTACCCTCCTTAGAGAAATTTCGTCCTCGAAATTTAGATGGTCGTACTCCTCCTGGGTCAAACCCTCAACAATCAAAGTCAGAGTTACTACTTAGCAGCATACAAGGTCAACAAGTAAAATGTGGGTAGTAGACCTATACTGGGTCATGTCCAATAAATTGGACTGGCAGGTTTAGGTCAAGGGTGTCCTCAATTTAAATTGGAATCAAAAGTAACTCTATGGGGTAATTTAGGATGAAGTCTTGTGTCAGGAAAGTCGTACTAAGCAATTGAAGTATAAAATGGTGTGCCTTAGTGGGATACTAAGGTCATGGGTGTAGGTTGTCAAGTCTAGGTCATGCCTGTGAAATTGGTTTTGAGAAAACAACTAGTCTGTGCTCCTAATTTAAAAGTCATGGTAATGTGCCTACGATGATCATAATTAGAGTGGGAATGGTCAATGGCCTAAATTTAAACCAGAAGTTGTGATGCAATAGTAGTACAAGGATAGGTTAAATGGGATAGTCTGTGACTATGGGTATTAGACTAGGTAGGTAAGAAAACAATGAATCAATAGGGTTAAGAGGTTTACCATTCTATGGTTAGAGCTACTCTTCTAAGTCAAAGGTATAGCACATACATCAATTCATTCCTAAAGGATTATATTAACAAATAGAGCTACTCCTACTCCTACTCCTACTCCTAAGTAAGAGATAAAATCAAAAGAACTATCAGGTCAAATTCATCAAAAATAAGAAATAGGTAGGAGCATATGGAATTGGATTTCAAGACAGATATAATGAAACAAGATGGGAATGGATTTGAAAGAACAGAACCTACAAGTGGCTCCATCCATGTAGAATAATATATGAAAGCGAACCAAAGTGCAATAGGTTGATCAGACCATCATGCACCGGCCCTGATTAGACAATATGTTAGTGGGTACTAGCCCCCAATAAAATATGTCGTGATCAAGCTCGATAAAATATAAGCTTGCAAAACTAAGGCTAAATTAGCAGTAAAGAAGGTCAAAATATAAGGAAGGTAATGATGAATAAGGTTAAATAGTCCAAGATCCCTTAAACATCAAGGGGTGAGGGTGAATTAAAACAAGAGGAAAAGGGTTTTCAATATCGAAGTTCAAAATAAGATTCTCAAGGGTCATCCCGGAATCTCTCATGAAATCCTAACAGTGATTGGGTATACTCTCATCCTAATACCTTAATTCCTATATTCTATCGTAGGCTCGTAGCAGTACAACTAAGTCGTCGTGCTACTACGAAATCGCACAAATGTGACTCTCGACTAAAACCTATTCCTTAATTCCTATCGCAGGCATGCTTGGTACAATAACGTAACCAAACAATATAGTCGACAGACCTGCATGGGCCACCACTAAAAACGTGTCACGACCCGCACCCAGTATAGGGGCACGAGAAGTGGTTACGTCCAGCCTACGCCGCAGTGTCGGCGGTAGTAAGCTGTTCTAGGTTGCTAACTAATCTCATGCAGTGAATATAAAAAGTACTTGTCCAGATATCAGCTCCGAATGGAGGGCAAGTAAAGGGTATGATCTACTCAAACACAGTCTAAGCACGAAAAGATAACACAGAAGTTATACCTAAGGAATTAAAGACAACAACAACTAACTACTAAAATAATACACCAATATCTCAAACCAACCTTATACAGACTCAAAATCTTAACTTTAATACATCAAGCCAAAACATGAAAGCTAAAGTAGTCTACTAGCTAATCTCTTGAATCACTCCTGAGAGTCGGGACCAAAGGTAGCTAATCCCTCGCCAGGTCCAAGGTAAGCAGGGCATGTGTCCACAGGATTATCATCTGTAATATTTTCAACAGGTCCAATCAGGACGGGAACGAGCACAACTCATCAAGAAAAACCCAAGTAAATGACAAAGAACTATAAAGCAGTTATAGACAGTTTTATTGATGAACATGGCAGTTCTATACAGGTAATGATGGCATAAAGGGACAGTAAGATACAAGAAAAGAAAGGTAACTAAAACAAGAGAAGAATCATGGCAATGAAGACTATAATAAAAGCTAACTGAACTAGAATAATATGTGTGAGTCCAAACAGTACGATATAAGTCTAAAGTAATCCCAGTGTGAGTCCAGTCCATATAATCTGATACCAGATAATTTCCAGTACAAGATGAGTCCAACAGTGATCAATGAAACCAAGGTGAGTCCAACTATGATCTAACAGTGTGTTTTAAAATACCGAGGTCAACATGCAAACGGCTGTAGGTATCAGGCACATCTCTCACTGATCAGGCAAGAGATGGCTATGCTTCCAGTAGATTCCAGTTTGGAGATTCCAGATTTGGGGTATGTCTACATGTCTTACTCAATATTTCCCCGCCCAGCAAGTGAATCCAGTACAAGACACAAAAATTGAGATGAGTTCGGCCAAATGATGATTCCAGAAATGATTCCAGAATGATTCCAGTGATTCCAGTAATAGAGATCAGTAAGTAAGGTATGTGTCGCATACATGAATCCAGAAATATCCATACGTGTTGATACAAAGAATCACATAGAACTAACTAGAACTGAAATACAGTAATCGACAAATAAATGAGAGAATTATCAGAGAATGTACTCGCCTGTTACTCTGGAAAGAGTAGTGTAATATCAGATGTCTGTACCAGGGTCACAATGTCCTAAAATAGAGCAATACAGTTATGACATATCCAAAATGAAGGTAAATGAAATCTACAATACAATCTATATAAATTCTAAGCCAATCTAGGTCAAAGTCAAACTTGGTCAACACTACAGTCAAACTAAGTCAAATCAAGTCATACTAGGTCACAAGAAGTTAAACTAAGTCATACAAGGTCAAACAAGGTTAAACAAGTCTAATCTAGGTTAAAGTCAACTCCTGGTCAACACTCTAATCAAACTAGTCAAATACTAGTCAACATGATCAATCTGGGTCAAGTCTAAGTCAAACTTAGACCAACTAAGGTATTGGTCAAACAAAGACTAGTCAGTCAGGTAATTAGGTTAATCTTGACTAATGGTCAACATCCAGTCAAACCCTATAAGGCTAACTCACAACCAAACATAGGCTAACCTGTCTTAGGATACCTAAGATACTATACTACAATTACCTATACAAAGTATACCACACATAAATACATATAGTACAATACCAACCTTAACCTTATAATCAAGCTAAAACCATAGTCTAACTCAAATCAAGACTTAATTCCTAAGTATTCTACTTAACCCCATACATATCTTCATTTACATAGGACTACTCATTTAACTTTAAGTCACAATTTACCCATGAATGGGTCAAACCATAATCAACTAGTCAACAGTCTAGGGTTTAGTCAAACTAGTCATTCTAGGTTAGTTTAAGTCAAAACTAGGTTAAGCTAGTTCAAATTTGACCTAAGGTTGACCTTGGTCAACACTTAGTCAAATTGGGGTCAAACTAGCTAAGTCTTGGTTTACTAGTCAATTAGGGTTAGGCCTAATGGCCATAGGCTAGTATCATAGCCCATAGGTTAGCATTCCTAGGTCAAGACTATAGGGTTCATAGGTTTACACCTATAATAGGGTCTATACATTATACCTATATATAGGGGTCAATATGTATATACCCATACCCAAATATATATAACTTATATTTATACACACATCTATATAACATATAGACATATATATGTATATGTATATATATACCTAATACAATATATATACTATATATGTACAATATATATATAGAGATATAATGAGAGAGAGAGAGAGAATCATATAGAGAGAGAGAATAGGGGAGACTGAATAGAGAGAGGGAGAGAGAGTTAACAGGAATGGGGGGAAATTTCCAGCTTTCCTGGAATCCAGGAAAGCCCCCAATCCACAGGAAAACACACACACACACACAGTCCACACAATACACTAAACAGGCCCCTCCTTGCACATGTGTGAAAACACATGAATACACATCCATTTCTCCCCAAATTTCACCCACACACACACTAACATTTATACAACATGTACATATACTAAAATATACCTATACAATGTATAAAACAGATCAAAATAGGTTTTGAAATTCGATTTACAAATCTGGAAATAATACCAAAACTGGAAACAGTGGACTGTGTATTTCGAAAAGGGTAACTTGATTTTCGTGCACTAAACCGAGCTATGGCTCGCAACCATGGGTTGGTAACAGAGCCCCTAGGTGTCCTCTAGTGTCTAGTGTCCCTAGGAGTCCACCACGACACGACACAACGTGTCCAACCGCCCAAAAACCCAATCGGGTAAATCAAGATACGCACACACACACGCAGTGTCGTGCACGTGTGCACTTAACTCTAGGACACGACACACTTGTACCCGTGTCTCGTGCTCGTGCACGAAGGTGCGCCTAGGGGTTGGGCACGTGTCCAACACCCTGCACCGTGTCCACGTGTCTCACAGTGTCGACACGAGAGCCGTATCCGTCGTGAAAACACGACTGATGCGCACATTTGGCACTGCATCGTGCAGTGAGTCACGTGCCTCGTGGACACGACACGAGCCACGTGGGGCCTCGTGGTCATGTCCATGTGTTCGCCTAAGGATAGGCTTCGTGTCCATGACACTACGAAGTGTCCACGTGTCGTGTACAGTGGACACGACACGCTCAAAATCGAGTGTCTGTGTGTGTATACTGTGTATAGAACGACCCTTCATGAGTCGATTTCGTGTCCGACACGACACGAGGTCATCCCAAACTTTGTGGATGACCTGTCAGTCAATGCCCCAAGGTGGGTGTCAAGTTTGACGTGTCCAAGTGACGTGTCCAGTGAGAACTGACACAGTGGTAGCAGGGCATATTTACAGTGTAAATGCATGTGTCCAGTGTGTTGTGTCCGAGAGCTTTGTGTCCAGTTTTGGACACGACACAAGCTTAAAATATGCTCAGTGAGTAGGGGTTAGGTTTAGCTAGGTCTAGGCTAGAATTTGGTTCAAAAACATTTGGAAAACAGTGTGTATATTTTCATGTGACAGTGAGCTATTTACACTAAAAATTAAGGATTTAACAAATAGGATACGTGTCCGATACGACACCAAACAAACCCTAAAATTCACCAAACCTAAAAACAGAGCTAGGGTTTACCTAGATGCATGCAATTGAGAAGAAAAACACTATATTAACAAGGTTTAGGAATAATTACCTCTTGGTGCACAAAGTCTTGAATTTCACTAAATGAGGGTGTGTATCCTCCAACCTCAACTTTTCCTTGCTTGATGAAACTTGAGTAGCACACTTCCCTAGGCTCCCTTAGATTGTAGGTGACCTAATGGAGAAAACTAGAGGTTCAAAGCTTGAGTATTGAGAAAGTTATGGGAAATAGAGTGGAAGGATTCTTGGGTTTTTCTTGTGAATTGATTTCATGTAAAATGATCATGAATAAATGTGGGGGGGGTTAATATAGGATGGTGGGCTGCCATGGGGGGTAGGGTAGATATTTAGGGCTCCTTTCCACCTTGCTAACTTAGCTTCTAAGTCTTGGACCAAGTAGATATTTCTAGGTTTTATGAAAAATATCTATAAAGCAAATATCTAAGATATTTCAATCCTAAGATATTTACAACATAAAGTAAATACCTACACTTAGTCTTCTAGGTTAGTTGCTAATCCCTAGATTAGGCTAAACTAGGTTAGGGACTATCAAGTCACTAATCAAAAGTCCATGAATAGTAAAATCTCCCTAATCCTACTTAATTCCTAGAAATTTACCAAAATATCCTTTAGGCTAAAACCACAATTTTTGATGTTCTAAACTTATGACTAGGCTCACATGATCATGGTTAGTCTCTAGGACAAGTAACTCTAAGGTTACTCTAGGGTTACATTAGTAAAATCATAAAGTCATAAGCCATGACTTAGAAAATAATTTAACTTAACTAAAATCACCAGAAAATCATACCATGACTAAAATACCACTAATAAATAATAAAAATAATAAATTTTCAAAAATATCCCAATTTCAGAAAACTGGGTCTTACAATAATGAAAAAAAATATTTTCCTAGATTTTTATGTATTTATTTAAAAATATTTTTGGACTAATGAAAAAAAATTAGTTTCTAACCTAGAAATCCTATTTTGATAAGATTAGAGTTTTTGCCTAAAAATTTATTTGGATTTTTACTACCTACAAGTATTTTTACTAAGGAAATATAGCTTCTTTCTAAATCATATTCTTACTACTTAGAGTTTATTTAGACAAAAAACAATTTCTAAATTATATGTACGTATTTATCTAAAATATTTTTTCCAAATTGTTATAAATTGTTTTCAAAATCGTATATATGTTATTTATCTAATTTCCTTCGATTCCTTCTGTCCATAACCAATCCCATTATTCATGTTCTCTCTCAAATTCAAGTTTACCTTGTGTCCACCCTAACCAATTTAACCGTCCTGGACCCATTGGAACCGACCGTGCCGACATCAGAGGTCACCTTGCATAATTGTTACACCAAAGTTATAGATCGTGCCACCTTGATTATCACAGCACACCAGGCGTCCTACCAGGCAAGACACCTTGCCATTCACTGTTTACTTATTTTTAGCTCATATTTCATGCATTATTTATTTTCCTTATGCAAAAACAGTGATACATGGCATAACCTGTTAGAACTTATAGTTCATTTATATTTTCTGCTGTGTATTATTTTTACAAATTAAACCTAGATTTAAGGGACCACCTTATGTGTTGCATTCATTGGCCTTGACACGTTGTAACACGAAGTTGTGTGTCGCATGTAGGACACGAAAGTGCGTGATTGGCTGGCCACCAGTACGTACAAGCCGTGCGATAGGAATAACCGCTAATAGAAGTTGCATGCTAGTTTGACTTAGCGGTTATAGTGGTTTGTGTTGTGGATACAACACAGTAGGCATTGGGCGGGAAGGACAATTCCTTAGTGTATGGGCTTCGATGCACTTCCCTTGTGACCCGGACTCTCCGCTGGAGATACGGGGTTGATGACCCATGATTACTGACGGGCACTGACGATTCTGCGGAACGTCATGCTCTCCCTGATGGGGCCTCTGGTGCCCAAAGGGGGACTACGCCGATCCTATTCAGCCAGGGCCCATGTGTAGGAAGGATTGTTCTTAACTACATTTTACTTAGAATGGTAGGCTACCCTATCCGTTAGGTACGAGTACTTTTGGTTTGGGTACTTGTATCTGACCGTGACTTGGAACAATAACTTGTCGCGGATTAGTTCGTCACATCTTGTCCTTGTTTGGTTGTAGGTGTGACTTACTACTTCGATGAAAAGGTATTGAACCTTATTGGGGTCCGGATACCATATTGGATTCATGGCATGGAAAGATACGTCACCGTGAATTAGTTTACCATCTCCTGTCCTTGTTTGGTTGGGGGATGGTACGCTCGTTCAGTAGGTGTGTATTGGACCATGTTATAAATTCAATTGACTTATTTATTTGAGCAATATTTATTCAGTTTATATGGCATGATATTATGTGTCTTGTTACGTCCCTCTGAGGACCTGGTTATCTCTCCAGGTGTGTGCTATTGTCTTTTGCAGGTGCTTTAGCTCTAGCCGTGTTCATTGCTATTCTTCGAGGATGATTGCACTTGGATCGTCTTCGCTTCGCTCGCCACTCATTTTATTTTCTATGTACTTTCCTTATTTTGTTGGTAGTAGATTTGTCTCCGCCCAACATATTGTACCAAGACAAATTCATTCTCATTATATGATCTTTTATTTATTTATTCTGTATGGATGAGATTAGTTATGGTTCTACTGCATTTTACAGCTTATGTATTTAAACGAGGCTTCCATATATTGGAGTATACTTCGTATGAATACAGATGGCATGTCTACGTTCCTAGTCCTACGTATTTTGGGACTGGGGCGTTACATATTTTTGTGGTGGCCCATGCAGGTCTAGATAAATTGTTTGGTTACCTTACCGTACCAAGCAAGCCTGCGTATAGGATTAGAAGTCTAGGATCTCATCCACATACTTGACCTCTTTCCTTAATTTTATCTACCGTTTGACTCATCAATTACATCTTGCTTGCTTCCTTCCATCCCTATTCTTATCTTCCCTTCGTGCTTGCTAGAGATTGACCCTACTAGTTAGTTGTCCCAAAACACCATAGTTTAATCCTTTTAAGTTGGGTAGAATGCCTTATGACCTAGCAACCCCTTTGTCCTTGCGACCTATCTTAGCAAGTCTACTTAGAGTCCAGAATTTAGAAGACCTTAACCCATCTAGTCAACCAAGGCGTTGGACAAGAAGACTATAGGACGACTGTATAGAGACCAACACAGGATATGACGTAGAATCATTCTTCTATCTTTCAATATTAATCTCTCATGCATATGTTTTTACCATCTTGACTAATGATGCTAATGTAGCCTAGTTTTTGCAAGCTTATTCTTTTATCAAGCTTGTTTCAAGACATATGTTATTTGGGCATGTCCACTAACATTTGGTCTAATCAGAACCAGTGCATGATGGTCTGATCAACCAAGTGCACTTTGGTTCGCTTTTGTCTATTATTCTACGTGGATGGAACATAGTTAAACTTACCCTTAGAACCCAATCCACGACTGCCTTGACAATCCCTTTGAAATTATTCAGTCGTCTTTGAATCACGTATTCGTAACGCCTCCTTCGAACTCTATATTGCTCTCGCCTTCACCCATTTTAAGAAGGACGAAAGCATGGTGCTAGAAATTTCTCTAGCCTTCCTATCGACTATGACCATTCTCACTCGATGTTGCTATATCTTCATCCTAAACTACTCGACCCCATCAAGACCCTCCAATCGCTTAATTAAAGCGAATCTATTTCGTTCTCTTAGTCGTGACCCTCATTTATTACCCGTGACCATACCGTACTGTTTTTCTACGATCTAGATCGCGATTTCTTTTCGACATAATTTTGTGAAAACATTGTCATCATTGGATCTCCATTGATACCCCCTTGTGTCCTCTCACCCCCCCTACGAATTCTTAATTTCGAGGACGAAATTCTTTTAAGTTGGGTAGGATATAAAACCCCTAAAATTTCTACTATTTTTTTATTTTATTAATTTGGTATCAATTTAAAATTTTGTATTGTACGTCGCGTAGTCGTATTGTACGTCGCGCACGAATTTATTTTTCTTGCTCGTCGAGTGCGAATATGTGCGAGCGTACATAATTTTTGAAAAACATTATTTTATTATTTTTAATGTAGACAAAAATTATTTCTAGTTATTATTTTCAAGTTTATGACTTTTATGAAAAGCCTTTCATTTATATAATAAATAAAATTTTCCTATAAAATGGTAATTTAGAAAAGTATATCTATGTAAATATTAATTGTACAAACATATATTTTCGTAATTATTTATTTGTTTATTTTAAATAATGTAATTTTCAAAATTAATTATTATAGTATTTTTGGAAAACATATTTTTGAAATATTTGTGACAATTTAAATTTGATTTGATTCCATGGATACATTTAAATAGATTAAGTTAATATCTATAATTGGAATTTGATTTATTGATTTGATTTTAAACTAAGGAAATTTAATTTGATTTTAATTGGATTTGGAATTTGATTTGATTTGATTGATTTTAAATTAAATTACGGATTATCTATTTTGGGTTTAAATTTTCCTAATCCTATCCAAATTGGGAATTCCTACATCCTATAAATAGGCAGGTACTCCTCCAACTTTTCATTATTCAACCCCACCCAAATAACTGAGGAAAAGAGAACCCGACTCACCTTCTTCGGCGCCGAGAGTCCTCCGAGCCGCTGCCCTGACTCCGCGCCCGGCCGCCGTCGCCGGAGCTCAGTCTCCAGCGTAAACCGCCCCTACTGGCCGCGGTTGACCGCCGCACGCCCGCCGGCGAGCCCTGCGCGGGCCATCGCCACACTTCCTCCGTCGCGCTCCACCTTGGCGCCGCGTCCGAGCCTTGTCACCCTCCGCCGCGCGAGCGCGAGCGCGCCGCCGCGACTCCGAGCCTCTGATCCGCCGCCCTCTTCCGCCGACGACCCCTAGACCCGAGCCACCCTCTCCGCGCTCGACTCCGCCTGGAAACCCATCCGCCGCCGCGCTCGACCCTCCCCAAACCCCCGACCATCGAACCCACTCGCCGCCTACTTCCCTGTCTTCCCCGACTTCTCCGATCAACTCCCCGACAACACCCTCCGCCGGACGACCGAGAACCCCACTTCTCCTCCGCCCGTGACCGCCACCGCCTTCCTTTCTCCGCTCTCCTTCCTCGCCCGCTCCTCACTCCCAAACCCCCTTCGCCGTCAGCTCACTCTCTCTCCCTCTCTCTGTCACAGTCTTCTCTTCCCCCAAATTTTTTTTTCTTTCTTCATTCTTTTAACAGCAGAGCAACAGCTTCGAGCTGTTATGATAGATATTTTTGAGAAAGGAGTTGTTATAATAAGTTATTAAATTATTATTATTTTTATTTTTATTATGATTAGTAAATATTATTATAACTACTACTATTATTATTAATGTATGATTATTAGTACTAATGTATGGATGTAGTGAAATTTTTGTATTATTATTATTATTATTATTATCCCTCTTTTACTGTATAATATTTAGTGTAAGTATTATTTTGATTAGTATTAGTATTATTCTCACTATTTTGATTATTAAATAAATAGATAGTTATCATTCTTTTAAAATTATGTTTGGCAACTCAGTAGCCAAAAATATTTTCCTAGATTTTTATGTATTTATTTAAAAATATTTTTGGACTAATGAAAAAAAATTAGTTTCTAACCTAGAAATCCTATTTTGATAAGATTAGAGTTTTTGCCTAAAAATTTATTTGGATTTTTACTACCTACAAGTATTTTTACTAAGGAAATATAGCTTCTTTCTAAATCATATTCTTACTACTTAGAGTTTATTTAGACGAAAAATGATTTCTAAATTATATGTACGTATTTATCTAAAATATTTTTTCCAAATTGTTATAAATTGTTTTCAAAATCGTATATATGTTATTTATCTAATTTCCTTCGATTCCTTCTGTCCATAACCAATCCCATTATTCATGTTCTCTCTCAAATTCAAGTTTACCTTGTGTCCACCCTAACCAATTTAACCGTCCTGGACCCAATGGAACCGACCGTGCCGACATCAGAGGTCACCTTGCATAATTGTTACACCAAAGTTACAGATCGTGCCACCTTGATTATCGCAGCACACCAGGCGTCCTACCAGGCAAGACACCTTGCCATTCGCTGTTTACTTATTTTTAGCTCATATTTCATACATTATTTATTTTCCTTATGCAAAAACTGTGATACATGGCATAACCTGTTAGAACTTATAGTTCATTTATATTTCCTGCTGTGTATTATTTTTACAAATTAAACCTAGATTTAAGGGACCACCTTGTGTGTTGCATTCATTGGCCTTGACACGTTGTAACACGAAGTTGTGTGTCGCATGTAGGACACGGAAGTGCGTGATTGGCTGGCCACCAGTACGTACAAGCCGTGCGATAGGAATAACCGCTAATAGAAGTTGCATGCTAGTTTGACTTAGCGATTATAGTGGTTTGTGTTGTGGATACAACACAGTAGGCGTTGGACGGGGAGGACAATTCCTTAGCGTATGGGCTTCGATGCACTTTTCTTGTGACCCGGACTCTCCGCTGGAGATACGGGGTTGATGACCCATGATTACTGACGGGCACTGACGATTCTGCGGAACGTCATGCTCTTCCTGATGGGGCCTCTGGTGCCCAAAGGGGGACTACGCCGATCCTATTCAGCCAGGGCCCATGCGTAGGAAGGAATGTTCTTAACTACATTTCACTTAGAATGGTAGGCTACCCTATCCGTTAGGTATGAGTACTTTTGGTTTGGGTACTTGTATCTGACCGTGACTTGAAACAATAACTTGTCGCGGATTAGTTCGTCACATCTTGTTCTTGTTTGGTTGTAGGTGTGACTTACTACTTCGATGAAAAGGTATTGAACCTTGTTGGGGTCCGGATACCATATTGGATTCATGGCATGGAAAGATATGTCACCGTGAATTAGTTTACCATCTCATGTCCTTGTTTGGTTGGGGGGATGGTACGCTCGTTCAGTAGGTGTATATTGGACCATGTTATAAATTCAATTGACTTATTTATTTGAGCAATATTTATTCAGTTTATATGGCATGATATTATGTGTCTTGTTACGTCCCTCTGAGGACCTGGTTATCTCTCCAGGTGTGTGCTATTGTCTTTTGCAGGTGTTTTAGCTCTAGCCGTGTTCATTGCTATTCTTCGAGGATGATTGCACTTGGATCGTCTTCGCTTCGCTCCCCACTCATTTCATTTTCTATGTACTTTCCTTATTTTGTTGGTAGTAGATTTGTCTCCGCCCAACATATTGTACCAAGACAAATTCATTCTCATTATATGATCTTTTATTCATTTATTCTATGTGGATGAGATTAGTTATGGTTCTACTCCATTTTACAGCTTATGTATTTATACGAGGCTTCCATATATTGGAGTATACTTCGTATGAATGCAGCTGGCATGTCTACGTTCCTAGTCCTACGTATTTTGGGACTAGGGCGTTACACTAGAGGGCAGTTCCACCGAGAGAGCAGCTCCGGATGTAATTCCTAAAGCCGAGTGAGCTGTAAAAGAGGAGGTGGCACCACAGGGTAGTTCCACATGGAGTTCCAGTCATCCATCTCCTCTAGATATTGATCTGGCTGCTGCGGATCCTACTTATGCACGTTGGCTGAGGGAGTTCTATCTGCCCCAGCATAGACGACAGTAGATATTTGTTTTGATGGATATTTGTTTTGATGGATATTTGTGATGGATATTTGTTTTGATGGATATATCTCCTTTGGATATTTATTTTTTGGTGTGTGAAGTATATTGGTTTGTGTGATGTGTGATGCATATTGTGATGTATATTTATTTGTGGGATGTGTGATGCATATTGTGATGTTCTGAGAGGCTTGAGAAGACAAAAAATTATTTTTGGTCTATTCTAGATTGTATTATGCGTGCCGGTGTTGAGTGTTCCATCGAAGGGGTCGGCGAACCCAGGGATTAGATTCTGTATTTTGGATTGGATTGGATTCTGTATGGTGGATGTTGGATATGCTGTACTATCACGACCCGTACCCTAGAGTAAGGGCACGAGACGTAGGTACGTCCAGCCTACACCGCAGTGTCAGCGATAGAACGCTGTCCTAGGTCAACATCTAACAATATATAAGGTACCTGTACAGTATATACACTCCGAATGGAGGTGACATAGCAATACAGTCTCAATCACATCTAAGGTAGAGTACGATAAAAGATAGATAGATAGATATGAATAGAAATAAAATCTACAGAGATACAATCCAGATGGAAGTCTAAGTGTCTAAGATAATACATATTCAGATAACATCTCAAAATCCCATATACAGTAATCCAGAATAAATACAATGAAAGACATCATATTCTAAGGGAGTGTCATCCACTGCTAAGGGATCCTGCTGCTGGTCCAAGTCACAACAGTCCTCTAGGGTAGCCCCGTAATAGGTGGGACAGAACGCCTCAGCCTCGTCCTCTATAATACTTTTAACAAGTCCAGTCAGGACATGAGCGAGTACGGTACATCTCAACAAATCATAACAGGTTAGGAAATATAAACATGCTACAGAGTAAGATACATGAAACTGGAAGAACAACATGATGTAAAAAGAGATAGACTGTAAGTAAATAGATACAATATATATGAGAACTATCAGTGCTAGTGATTTAGAGTAAAAGACGATTATGTAAACGGCACGATGTTGTACACGAGTAATCTACAGAGGTTGTACACGAGTAATCTACTGGATGGAATACATAACCACTTCTACTCCCCGGTCCCAATCAATACACAAGGATCTAGTCAACTTATGTTATTGCACACGAAGTATGGTTGTACACGATGATCATGTGAGCACATGAGTATACACGATTTCATACGATTTGTACACGAATAGCACGAACACAAGGAGTACACGATGCTCATGATAAAGTATACGAACATGAAATACCTGATGTATCCGCTAAGGGATAACATCGCACGACAAGATCCATATAGTACTAATCCGTGTCACCAACGTGTCAGCTTCAAGTAAAGTAATCTAAAGCAGAAAATATAATCCTAAACAAGATATGAAATGATCAGAGAATGTACTCGCCTGGTATCCTGAATATCTGAAGAGAATCTACTGTCCGAGAAGTTGTGTCTGTCTCCTATAGAACAGTACAAGTCACTACAAGTCTAAAATAATATAACAGACTGCTACAATACATCTACATGATGTTTGGAGTCAATCTAGGCTAAAGTCAACCCTTAGTCAACTCTAGGCTATTCTACTAAGTCTCAATAAGTCAAAGTCAATATATCAACCACCAATTCAACAAATTAATTAAAATTCAAAAATTCACCAAAAGACCAAAATACCCTCAAGCTAGAAATGTGGTAGTAAAAAATCTACCCTCCTTAAAATAATTTTGTCCTCAAAATTAAAAGGCAAAACTAAACTGATGAGAAGGATAGATAATCACACCTCACGGTGCAAACAGATATGGGTATCGCTCGCGCATCTCATCCTTCCGCTCCCAGGTAGACTCTCCTGGAGAATGATGCCTCCATGCGACGCAAACCAAGGGTATCACCTGGTTTCTCAGCACCTTCTCTCGGCGATCCAGAATCTCCACAGGCTGTTCTGGATAACTGAGAGTAGGTCCCACCTCAATCTCTGAATGATCAAGTACATGGCTAGGGTCAGCCACGTACCGTCTCAACTGTGATACGTAGAATACGTTGTGGACACCCACTAGTGCAGGTGGGAAGTCAAGTCTGTAAGCCACATCATCGACCCTCCCGCTGATCACGAAAGGTCCGATGAAGCGCGGGCTAAGCTTCTTACCTCCACCAAAACGTATGGTACCACGAGTTGGTAATATCCGCAAAAAAACTATGTCTCCAACCTAATCACAAGCAAGGTCTCAAGTTAATAAATAATCAAAACGATCTAAAAATAAAAAACAAATAACAACCTACTTCTAATCCTATATCTAAACTGTACCTCAAACTCCAACGACCTCCGGTGGCTATCGGCCCAGTGCCGATGTCTGTCCTGCGCCACGCGAAGTCTGTCCCGGATGAGCTTCACCTTCTTGGCTGCGTCAACAACCATCTCAGGTCCTAATAAAGCTCGCTCTCCAACATCATCCCAAGATAAGGGTGTACGACATCTATGCCCGTACAGAGCCTCGAAAGGTAACATCTCAATGCTGGCCTGATAACTGTTGTTGTAAGCAAACTCCACCAAGTGCAGGTGATCCTCCCAGGAACCTCCAAAATCTAAGACGCACGTCCGCAGCATGTCCTCGAGCGTCTGAATAGTCCTCTCTGACCGTCCGTCCGTCTAGGAGTGGTATACAGTACTAAACTTGAGCTGAATGCCCAAACTAGTCTGCAGACTCCTCCAAAAATGGAAAATAAAGCGACTATCCTAATCTGAGACAATGCTGACGGGAACCCCATAAATCCTGACTATCTGTCGTATGTACATCTCTGCAAGCCTCTCCGTAGGCGTACCCACCTTGAATGACAAAAAGTGGGCCGAATTGGTCAACCTATCAACGATGACCCAAATGGCGTCTTTCCCACCTGGTGTACGCGACAACCCATATACAAAATCCATCGTGATATGCTTCCACTTCCACTCTGGAATGGACAATGGCTGCAATAATCCTCCTGGCCTCTGCCTCTCTGCCTTGACCTGCTGACAGACCAAGCATCTAGCAACGAAGCGAACTACCTCCCGTTTCATCCCGTACCACCAGACGTGCTCTCTCAGATCCCTATACATCTTGTTGGCACCAGGATATATAGAGTACTGGGATCTGTGATCCTCCTGCATGATCTGCTTCCTGAGCTCTCCACTAGGCACACACAGCCTGGAATTGTGCATCAAAGCGCCATCCTCTGCAAGAGAAAACTCGCCATCTACTAGACCTGCTCGAACCTGCTCTCGGATACACCGCAGAGCAACATCCTTGAACTGCGTCGACTCGATCCTATCCATCAAGTCCGACTGAATCTGAAGGGCCCACATCTGCATCTGCACTCCGGGCACAATCACCTCAATC
Source organism: Iris pallida (assembly GCA_029216955.1). NCBI lineage: Eukaryota > Viridiplantae > Streptophyta > Magnoliopsida > Asparagales > Iridaceae > Iris > Iris pallida. Next base: position 3,495,572 of record JANAVB010017398.1, on the reverse strand, counting down.
CCTAGGCTCCCCAAGTCTGCAAGCAAGTGTCGATCCATAGTCAAACACATGGCTGTCGGATACCTACTCAAGGAATCGACAACCACTTTGGCCTTTCCTAGGTGATACTGTAGTGAGATGTCAAAGTCCTTCATCAGCTCTAGCCACCTGCGTTACCTCATGTTAAGCTCTTTATGTGTAAAGACATACTTCAAGCTCTTATGATCTGTAAAGATCTCCATCCTCTCTCCATACAAGTAGTGCTTCCACAACTTCAGAGCAAAAATTACTGCTGCCAACTCCAGGTCATGGGTTGGGTAGTTCTTCTCATGGGGACGTAACTGCCTAGAAGCATAGACAATCACCTTTTCGTGCTGCTGCAAGACACAACCCAACCCATTCCCTGAAGCGTCACTATAGATAGTGAATCCTCCTGAACCTGAAGTCAATGTCAGAATCGGAGCTGCCGTAAGCCGCTTCTTCAACTCATCAAAAGCTGCCTGACACTCCTCTGACCAAACAAACTCAGCATCCTTTCAGGTCAGCCTAGTCAACGGCTCTGCAATCCGGGAGAAATTTTGCACGAACCTCCTATAATATTCTGCCAGCTCCAAGTAGCTCCTGATCTCTGCTACTGAACTCGGTGCCGACTAGGCCTCAACTGCTGTGATCTTCTTCGGGTCCACTGAGATACCATCTCCAGTCACCACATGACCTAAGAAGTCAACTCTGTCTAGAAAGAACTCGTACTTCGAGAGCTTGCCATACAGCCTCTCCCTCCTGAGTGTCTCCAGAACCACTCTCATCAAGTGCTCCTCGTTCTCCTCCTATGTCTTCGAATACACCAGGATATCATCAATGAACACCACCACGAACTTGTCCAAATACTGGTTGAATACCTTCTTCATCAAGTTCATAAACACTGCCGGTGCATTGGTCAGTCCAAATGGCATAACCAAAAACTCAAACTGTCCGTACCGCGTCCTGAAAGCGGTCTTCGGAATATCCTCCATCTTCACCTTTACCTGGTGATAACCTGACCTCAAATCAATCTTGGAGAACACCCGAGCTTCGCTCAACTGATCAAAGGGATCATCGATCCGCGGCAGTGGGTATCTGTTCTTAATCGTCAGGTTGTTGAGTGCCCTATAGTCGATACACATCCGTACTGACCCATCCTTTTTGGGTACAAAGAGTACCGGTGCACCCCAAGGTGAAAAACTTGATCGGAAGAAGCCCTTGTCCTGCAGCTCATCCACCTGCTTCTTCAGCTCCACCAACTCACTGTTGTTTACCCGATAGACATGCTGAGAAATCGATTCTGCGTCGGGAACCAAGTCTATCGAGAACTCAACATCCCGGTCTGGTGGAAGTCCTGGCAACTCCTCCAAAAAAATGTCCATGAACTCTGCAATCAAGGGATGTGGAGCCACCTGCTCCTCAACTGAAGCTCCGCAGAAGACGCCGCTGTCCTGCTCAGCCTGCCGCCGGGTGTACTCGAACTCTGGCTCTCCCTGCGCTCCAAATAGAACTCTACCCCCCTCGACAATCAACGATGGCGTGATGTCTTCCCAACCAGTCCATACCTAATACGATATCGTAATTTGGTAGTGGCATGACGAGCAGACTCACCCCCAACTTCCGGCCTCCCAAAATAACGCTCTGCCCTCTGCAAACATCACTTACGAGGATGACACCACCCCCGGTCGTGATCTTATAGGTCCTAGGCACTGGTTCAGATACAAGACTATGTCTAATAGCATATGATACTGACACAAAGCTGTGGGAAGTCCTGAAATCAAATAGTACGAAAGCTGGAGTGGAGTCGAGAAGAACCGAACCTGCAATCAACTCCCCGATGGCCTATGCATCCTCGGCCGCTATGGCGAAAGCTCGCCCCTGCTGACCTCCCCTAGCCTGCTGCTGATGCTGGAGGAACCTCTGCTGTTGAGTCTGCAGTGGCCCCTTCAGTTGGCCTGCTGGAGCCTTGGCTGCTCTACCTTCTCCTGGTACTGGATGCATCGATGCTACTGGACAGTCTCTCATCTGATGGTCCGCTGATCCACACATCAGGCACCTCCCAAGCCTCTTCCTGCAGTCGTCCCACCTGTGCCCAGGTTTCTTACAGAAGGTAGAACTGATAGCCTGCTGTCTCGGTGCCTGCTGCTGCCCCCTCGGCTGCTGATGCTGCACCTGCTGAAAAGGTGTCCGTCCCTGCTGCTGAAACTGCTGCTGATGTACTGGCCTCTGTGGCTGCTGGTGCTGAAAATGAGGCCTCTTGGCCTGGCCCCCGCTGCTGCTACCTCCTTGGAAGTCCCGACCTCATTTCAGCTTCAACCCCAGGTCGTCCTCCGCTGCCATAGCTCCAGAAAAGATCTTCGCAAAGGTAGCGTTCCGGTCACTCTTAGTCAGTGACCGAACCTCCCTAATCAAACCTCGGCGGAACTTTCTCACCTTCTTCTTCTTAGTCAAGTCATCAATGAATCGGGCCAACCGGCAAAACTCCCCGGCGTACTCAACAACTGTTTGGTTCCCCTGAACCAGACTCTCAAACTGTGCCTCGATGCCTCCTAGGGCCACATCTGGGAAGAACTGTTCCTTGAACTGCGTCCAAGTTTGGCCCTCAACTTCCACTCTGGGATCTGTCAGGTACCAAGTACGGGCTAAGTCCTACATCTGACTGCCCGCCGCCTCAATATGAAGTCGAGCTGGTATCTCCGTCAGCCTGAATATCTCCTCGATATGCTCAATCCAATCGTCCGCATAGTGAATGCCCTCAGTGCCCAGGAACTCTTTAGGAAGCACTACTACAAAAATCGTTAATAATGACACTTCATAGATGACACTCATTAAAAAATATCATTAATGTTATTTTTAATGTCAGCTCATTAGATGATTGTCATTAATAACGTAATCAATGACATTAGAAAAAATAATGTCATAAAAAGTACATTAAGATGACAATTAAAAAATAAGGGTCCTTAAATTTTTTTATAAATGTCATCTTTTATGTATAGAAGAAAAGACGTAGAATATATGTTTGAGATATGTTTTTTAATCTTTTATTTGTGCCCCCCTTTCTCTCTCTCTCTCTCTTTCTCTCTCTCTCTCTCTCTCTCTTAATTCCTTTACAAAATTCTTTTCCCTCTTTCAAACCTTTTATTACTTCCCTCTCTCATTGAGAACAAAATTTCTCCTCTTTTATCGGTTCCTTCTTCGACAAAACCCTAATTTCTCCACCTACCGCCTCCAACCTCCACTGCCGCCACCAGAAGCTCCACAAATACAAAACTCTCATTTCCTCTTGCCCGGTCTTTGAACCCTAACCAAAAGGACCAACAACCCTGTCGTATCTGTGTCCATGTCGGAGAAGAGCAAGCAGATGATGGAGATGGAGGCCAAGTACCTGATTGACACCTATGTGGTCCTCGTTGGTCCTGGCCAGCGGGAAAGGATGGAAGATGCATGACATTAACGGGATACCTTGACAAAAAGATCTTTCAGATATGATTTGGAAATTTTTTTGAAAGAGTTTCGGTTCAGTTGGTTCAAGGAAGCAAGTAAGTCATCTCTGAAGTATATTATTTTTCTTAATTCAGTTGTTCCCAAGTTAAGGGAACTAATTTTGCATTTGAAAACAAGAAAATATGTGAGAGTTCATGTAAAAATTGAAGGTCAAAGTGATCCGAGGCACTAATTTAACTATTAGATATTTTTGAACTAGTGATCCTTATGTATTTTCAATTTTCGAACTAATGATTATTATGTATTTTTGACGCTCAGTCAGCAGGTATTTCAAAGTCAATTTTTTATTATAAGTTGAATATTAGCAAATTGGGACTTTGGTTCGAAATCTAATTCTTGGTTCCTATATGGACTTTTGGCTGAAGGTTCAAACTTGAATCTGGTTTGTAATGAGGAGTTAGTGTTTTTAGTTCCTCGGCTTTGTTGGTGGGCTTTGAAACCGGTTAGCTTGTGACGTGAGTTTATCTTGTATCAAAGAATATTTTTATAATTGATTATGATTAACGTGTATAATGCGGTAATCATATCAGATAGGAATAACGATGGACCGTAGTTTTGTTGTCCTTTTCTTCTAGAACTATGGCTGAAGAAATTTCTAACAAAAATATTATTATTCCTACAAGTTCTGCTTCTCATCCTCCCATGACTATTTCTTATGTGAATATTCATCGTGAACCTACCTCTGCTACTATTGAAGGTGACAAGCTAAATTATTCTTCATGGTCTCAGGTCATTCAGATGGACGTCGCGGGACATGAAAGTTTTGGTTATTTGACAGGAGAAAGTGCTCAGCCCGCAGAGATAGATGCCACCTACAATCATTGGAGAACCGAGAACATCGTCGTTAAAGGATGGCTGATCAATACCATGCAACCCGAGGTGATGCGTTTATTTAATTTGTGGCTACTGAGCATGAAAGTTGTGATGCAACTAAGCAAATATACTATGATGGAGAGGATCGATCTTTGATTTATGACATGTCTTGTTGGGCTGTCCAGATGAAAACAATCCGGGAAACAATTTTCCATTTACTATGCTTTACTTTGTAGTTTTTGATAGGACTTGGATTACCAACGTCCTATTCCTATGAAGAATACTATTGATATTCTGGCATTTAAGAAACAAATGAAGGAGGATGATGTGTACATCTTTCTCGCTTGACTTAATGATATTATTGATGTGGTTTAGAGTGATATACTTCGAACAGATCCAATCCCTAGACTTGAGAATATGTTTGCTACTATTTGGTGCGAGGATCAATGCCATATCACCATGATGAATCAACACTCCCCGTTGTTGCTATGGTAACCAAGACTCCTAGGTCATCCTCCAAGCCATTGTCTTAGGATCGGATCGGGCATCTCATAGAACTGATACTCAAAAGGAACCTCTCCCAGAAGGAGGTTGTATTTAGTGTGGAAGACCTTAACATGTTGTGGATAGGTGTTACAAACTCCATGGCGACCCAAAATGGTACGCTCGAATCTGAGCAATTTTATTAGCTGCAATAATATATAACATGTTTTCTTCTCTACAAGCATAGGCCATAAACCCATGTGCCAACTCATGAGTCACACATACATGCTACAAATTCTTAGATTATAGGACACTTATGTTCTTGACGATACTCTTTACGAGTTCACGGGTTCTCATTTGGAGAGCCTTGATGTTTCTGATACCATGGTATGATTCCTTTATATTTCTTTACACTTAGTTGTGCTATATCCCTTTCTTGACCTTCCTATCCTTGTGGCATTTATTTGCAATTCTGTATGTACTTACTGAGATTGACATTGCATTCACATATGAATTTGCCAATTCACAAATGTACGCAGAGTTTATTTCCTTCATAAAAGATTGTGATATTTATTTCGATGGCACACGAAAATCCTTATTGAGCAATTGATGTGTCGGGCAATGATTTGTGGTGAATCCATACCGTATCTGAGAGTGTCGGGAAGTTGTCTTGACACGATCTACGTATTATGGTATACCTTGTTTTGGAACTTTCAGATGATAGTGACTAAATGTTGTTCCAAACATGTTATATTTCCCCCTTTTTCCAACTCTATGGTGAATCTGCATACTTTATCTGCATACCTTCCTCCATATATTCACTTTTTTTGCTTATTTAGTTGTGTCCTAGATATCTTGTCACATATGTTCACTTACAAGCAGAATATACTCCATGTCTTCCCCCATATGATTGCTTGTGGAAGGAAATCGATGTAACTGATAAATTGTTTCTACATGATATTGTTTCTGCTTTGGTTAAGATTAAGACATAATATAAATTATTGTTTACTCTGGCCTATAATTCTCATGGAAATCAGTTTAGACCATGTTTGCATATGGGTACATCTTGGGATAAATGACGATAGTGTTGTTGGGTTGATTGGAAACGTCTTTATTGCAGGTAAGTCTTGATCATCTCTCAATCACTTTTTTTATAATTATTTTATCACACGCATCTTCTTAATTCTCTTTGTAATTTTAGTGGTATCCTTCATAGCTGCACTTGGTTTCTTCATATATGGAGGTAAGGTAAAGTTTTTGACATCAACCTATAATAGACTATCTCAACCCATAATGAGTGTTTTTACTCAGTATGACTTGTTAATTACCAACCTATACACCGCCTACTGGACACTACTACCACTAGCTGCCGTCTAACCTATAGAATTACACTGCAGTTCTCTGCAGTGCCTAATACCCTTGTGCAGGCTGCACACTAGTGCAATCTAGGCACTGCTGTAGAATCCTGAACCTGCCACTTACCTGAACTGCAGTACTAGGTTTCTGCTATGCAGGGTGCCCCTCCCCCCCACACCCCCCTACACACAACCTACTGCACTCACCTGATTGCTGCAGGCTGCACTGCTGTAATTCCCTACACTGCAGTCACATGTCTGCTGACTGTTGCACTTTTATGTGCCCTTCAGACCTGTATTGTTACTGCATGAACCAGCAGATTGGTCTAGCACATTAGTACAAGACTGCACTACCCAATCTGCAGTTCCTTTTCCTACAGTCCACATGATTTGTTATATATAGCTATCACTGGATGCTGCTTGTTGCCGATCCATATGCTCAAAGTATCTACTTTTTTGATCTGCTTGGTTTTGATCCGCTTGGTGTTTATCCGCTTGGCCTTTAACCATTTTCCCCTAAAGCTTGTTCTCAACAAAGATGTATAATAATAATCTTGTATGTAGAAACAGTCTGGAGTTGTACAAATTTACAGTGTAACATTTACCAGAGTGTTAATGTTTGTGATTTTTGTATTATTGTAAGCAAGTGCCTAACTGCTGTTGTTCAATTATCCTCACATTTCTAACCTCTTCTAGTTACTCTATGTTATGACAATTGTAGACTTGTTTCTTCGTACATGATTTGTTTTTCTTGTGACATTGTGGAGAGAAAATACAATTCCTAACTATAGTGAGTTATTGTTCTGTTGCTTTTTGGAGAAATAGGGATGTTCATTAAGCTAATAAGGAAAATCATGAGACAACTGGAGATATGATGGAAATCCAAGGAAGGTACGCTCTTTTCACTAATAACTGCCTTTTGTTTGAATAGAGGTATGCATATATTATTTTCTGCTTATTCAAATGATTCTTCCTGTTAATTGAGAGAGGAGGATATGAGGAAAGAAATAACTACTGTGTATGTTGGCAGAGCCTATAATTGGTATGGAAGTTGTGCGTTCTCATAATTGATCTATACAATATCCAGTGCATGTACTGTACATTTTTACACATGATGTTAATATCTAGGGATCCTTCCAATATGATGAACGAGTTTGGATTTGGGTTTTGTTCTCTGATACATGGGTTGGATAATTTCTCATAATTGATCTATACAAAATTTTTGCTGATTATTTATTATTTTCTTTTCTGCATATAGTTTTCCTCTTTACTTGTATTCATTGATGCATGGGGTGAAAATTTACTCAGTCTGTTTTTTTTTTCTGCACCAAGTATAAATCTGGCATGTCGTGTTGATCTTAGACATGGACATAAAAGTTGGGCTGCAAAAGTATTGCAACATTTTTATTTAATAGTTCTTTCATTAATATATAGAAAGGTTAATTGTCTTAGGATGATATGTTATTAGTTTTTGGCAGGCAGTCTTACCTATACTATCTTTTTTCTGATGTAATATTCATAATTTCATAGGGCTTCTTTTATGTTGTCAAGATTTGGTAATCCCTATCGTTTTTGTTGTTGTTTGTATTTTTTTCACAAATGAAAGTCTAGTTACCATCATGACATCCTATTTAAAATACCTTCTGGCATTATTGCTCTATCTATACATCATACACTGGTTACTTAAATGTTTTTAGAGTGACACTAGTTACTTAAATGTTTCCTCACATGACGTCCCTTTCTCCTATCAAAGACCTGTGTTCCACTGCATTCATTTTGGTATAAAGTGATAGGTTGCATGTCATGTGTTCTTGAAATAATGTTCAATGGTTTAGTTTGGTTACAAATTTACGACACGCTCTCTCCAGTTTATAATACAAAATGTTAGTCTTTTACAAATTTGTACTTTCACGCAAATTATTGACAAGTGGTTTCTCTGCTCAAATGGTTTCTCCTATCAAGGATGAATATTTCTCACTAGCATTGTTCCATATAGAAGCCACTATATTGTTTCTCCCTCATTAGCCGATATGATCTAGCTGTAAGCTATATAACAGTAGATTGGGAAACAATAGCCGCTCAAAGTAGCAGGGAATATGTTACATGAGTACTCTCCAGATGACTGTATGTCCGTATCTGTGTCCATATCCCCGTCTAACATATATTCAACATAATACTTCCTCGAAACTCATGTCAGAAGCAGCCATGGTAAGCAATTCCAAACCCAGCCTTAGTTTCAGAACTTTTCAGAACATCAAAGCATATATTTGGTTTTACATAAAAATTGTGAACATTAATTATTTGTCTTATGTTGTCTGCTTTTGTATTCCATAGTCATGTCATAGTTTTTTATTGATTTCATAGTAGTATTGTATTCCTTAATCAAATTGTTGAGTTTCATGTTGCTCGAAAATGTTTGCAGGCTGTAGAGCTATAATCTGTGGCCTGGATCCTATATGTAATGAATTGAGTTCATGGATGGAACTCAAAAATATTGATAAAGTGCTTCGAGGTCCTACTCAGCCATTTTATCAGGTAAGTGATACTATTGATGAGCAACTTGATTGGTAGGATGAAGCAATCTGTTGGTTTGTAAATCAAATGACTACTTTTTGGCCTAATTAGACTCCTTGGGTCAAAACCACACAAAAAACATGTAAAAATATTACACAACCATGTAGAAGCTTGATTATCTTGAATATGCAGTTCCTCCTTGATTCTATATGGTTTTGGTGTACGTTAACACTTTTTAAGATATGTCTTGCTCAAAGGGAGATGGAGTGAAAAAGTCTAACATGGAAGTGTGTCAAGGTAAGTTCTTATTTAAGTTTCTTTAGCAGAAAATGTGGTAAGTTGGCTGTTGAGATTGTTCTACATATTAATGTAATATTGGTTGTATTGGTATAACATGATATACTAGTTGATTTTATGCTTATTTTTGTAGTTTGCTGGGAGAAAGGATTCGTCTGTCAGAGAAATTGATGAATGAGACGAGAGCTGGCCAAATTCATCCCGAATATTATTAATGAAGACCGTATGTAAAAAATGACGCATAATAAAATTTCGAAAGTATTGTAAATTTATGTTGTGAACATTTGAGACTGAAATAATATTGTATAGTTCAATCTTGGCATTTTGAATCATTATGAAATGAAAATTTTGTCGGTGTTAAGTGTTTATTTTTCTTCTTCTTTATAGTGTACACAAAATATAAATTGTGGAATACGGATGAAAAAAATTGGAGCTATAAAAATAACGAAATTTAATGATGAACAAAAGTCATCTTTTGTAAATAAAGATGACGCATAAAAGTCATCTTTTACAAATAAAGATGACGTGTATTGAGCTGTCATAGATTTCTTATGATAAATGTAATTTTTTAAAATAAAGATGACGTATAGAAGTCATCTTTTGTACATAAAAATGACGCGTCAAAGTCATCTTTTGTAAATAAAGATGATGCATAGAAGTCATCTTTTGCAAATAAAGAAGACGTATAAAAGTCATCTTTTATAAATAAAAATGACGTGTGTTTAATTGTCATTGATTTTTCATGATAAAAGTCATCTAATGTAAATTAAGATAACACACAGAAGTCATCTTTTCTAAATAAAGATGACACATAAAAGTCATCTTTTATAAATAAAGATGACATACGTTGAGCTGTCATTGATTTCTAATGATAAAGATGACCCCTTCATAGATGACGGCCAAACAAATGTCATCAATTAACATATTTAGCCGTCATTGTTATCTATTTTTGTAGTAGTGAAGCATCTTCTGAAAGTCCTGGATATCCTTGTCCCTCCGACGAGGCTGCTGCTACACCCCCTGAGCAGTCACCATCTCTACAGTAGTACGAACTAGCTGATGCGCCTCGTCAATCACTTGACAAAAATTGACAGTCTGCCGCTGCTGCTGCTGCTGGTGAGACTACAGAATCCTCTCCACGAATGAGAAGAGATGTGCAGCATCTACCATCCCACAGGTGGAGGCTGCTGCAGCGGAAGGATCTCAGGAAGCACAGGGCTCTTCCTCCTAGCTGGTGGAGGTGCCCCTCCGAAAGCTGCAGAAACACCCACTCCTGAGGGCTGCACTGGCCCTGCGGTACCGGGAGCTGGCTGCTGCTGCTGGATACGAGAGGTGGCAGACCCCTCTGTAGCGTCCCCTGTCCCGGGGAGATGCGATCTTGTCTCAACCATCCTGGAGACACAGATCAAACAAGAAACAATTACTGAGAATGAGTCGAAATATCAAAGGAGGACAGTTAAAATTCAAAGGAAGACAATAAGCAGCAAAATATAGATATACAGAATCTGAAAAGGAATTTTTCCTAGTGTGATTGAGTACCTTCAAATATCCTACTTCCTACTGCAGGCTGTAGTGATACTCTAGTTCGAATACTACTATATTTCTAAACTAGACCTGCATGGACCACCACTAAAAACGTGTCACGACCCGCACCCTAGAGTAAGGGCACGAGACATGGGTACGTCCAGCCTACGCCGCAGTGTCGGCGGTAGAACGCTGTCCTAGGTCAACATCTAACAATATATAAGGTACCTATACACTATATACACTCCAAATGGAGGTGACATAGCAATACAGTCTCAATCATATCTAAGGTAGAGTACGATAAAAGATAGATAGATAGATATGAACAGAAATGAAATCAACAGAGATACAATTCAGATGGAAGTCTAAGTGTCTAAGATAATACATATCCAGATAACATCTCAAAATCCCATATACAGTAATCCAGAATAAATACAATGAAAGACATCCTAGTCTAAGGGAGTATCATCCACTGCTAAGGGATCCTGCTGCTGGTCCAAGTCACAACAGTCCTCTAGGGTATCCCCGTAATAGGTGGGATAGAACGCCTCAGCCTCGTCCTCTGTAATATTTTCAACAAGTCCAGTCAGGACATGAGCGAGTACAGTATATCTCAACAAATCATAACAGGTTAGGAAATATAAACATGCTAGAGAGTAAGATACATAAAACTGGAAGAACAATATGATGTAAAAAGAGAGAGACTGTAAGTAAATAGATACAATATATATGAGAACTATCAGTGCTAGTGATTTAGAGTACAAGACGGTTATGTAAACAGCACGATATTGTACACGAGTAATCTACAGAGGTTGTACCCGTGTAATCTACGGGATTGAATACATAACCACTTCTACTCCCCCGCCCCAATCAATACACAAGGATCTAGTCAACTTATGTTATTGCACACGAAGTATGGTTGGACACGATGATCATGTGAGCACATGAGTATACACGATTTCATACGATTTGTACACGAATAACACGAACACAAGGAGTACATGATGCTTATGATAAAGTACACGAACATAAAATACCCGATGTATCCGCTAAGGGGATAACATCGCACGACAAGATCCATATAGTACTAATCCATGTTACCAACGTGTCAGCTTCAAGTAAAGTAATCTAAAGCAGGAAATATAATCCTAAACAAGATATGAAATGATCAGAGAATGTACTCGCCTGGTATCCTGAATATCTGAAGAGAATCTACTGTCCGAGGAGTGGTGTCTGTCTCCTTAGAACAGTACAAGTCACTACAAGTCTAAAATAATATAACAGACTGCTACAATGCATCTACATGATATTTGGGGTCAATCTAGGCTAAAATCAACCCTTGGTCAACTCTAGTCAACTTATTCTAGTCAAACTAGGTTAACTAGGTCAAGCCTAACCCAAACAAGTCTCGCTTAGCCTAACCAGCCTATTCTAGAAAGTACACATCAAAACTAGGCTATACAAGTCAACAACACACAATCACTGGGCATCCATGCCATATACATAGGCTATGAGCCATAGGCTATAGGCCATAGGCTATATCATACATTCCACACATTTTGTATACTCTCACATATTTCACACATTAAAATATATCTAATTTATATAATTATCACACACTTATACATATATAGGCTACATTATAATATATCACATTAGAGAGATAAGGAGAGAAACATGGCATGTGTGTGTGTGAAACTACATGAGTGTGTGTGTGGCAATGTGGCATGTGAGCATGGTGTGTGTGTGTGTGTAAAATCTGGAAAACAGTGAGTGCATGAGGGTGTGTGATTCACATAGAAATTAGTGTGTGTGTGTGTGTGTGTGTGTCCTGTTTTACCACATGACAGTGGGTGTAATGTGTCAAGTGACAGGAGAGTGTAATAGGTTATTAGGAATGTGTATGTATGAAATTGTGTCAATGCCATAGCTAGTGCATATATCAATGTGTGTGTTTAGATAGGAACTAGGTTAGTGAACTGAAATCAATTACAAGTGTGTCAAGGTGACAGTGTCTAGTGTATGTGTGACAGTTAACAGGAATGGGTGATAGTGAATCAATAGGGTTTTTCTCAGATTTTGCTACAGTGTGTAGGAACCTGTGTACAAACTTAGGAAATGTAACGCCCCTGTCCCAAATACTTGAGACTAGATACATATCATGCCAGCTGCATATATTCGAGTAAATATACGGCTCGTATGTATACATAAGCTATAAAATGTAGAAAGCCAAGACACTAAATCTCATCCACAAAGATAAATAATAATAGAAAAACAACTTTGAGTTTGTCATGTATACAATCGTTGGGCGGAGACAAATCGACTACCAACTAATTTAAATAGGGAAGAAATATACAAAGAAAGTGATTGGTCGAGCGAAGCAATGACGAGTCCAAAAACAATCATCACGAAGGAAGGAATGGCCTTAGCTAGAGCACCTGTAAGAAACCACGAAAGACACACCTGGAGGGATCACCAGGTCCTCAGAGGGACGTAACAAGACACATAATATCATGCCAATAAACTGAATAATAAAGTTCAACAGAAAAATATGCATGAGTATATGTCACGCCCCAATTCCAAAATACGGAACAGAGCCACGTGGCGATGGCCAGCGAGTACCACTCTAATGGTTATCCCAATTTAATGGAACCATTAGGGCAGCACTTAAGCTGTAAAATACACAACAGTAAATGAGGCCCAAACTAATCTCAAACAAAATAATCTCATCCACAGGAACATGAACATAAAGAATGGAAAATATGAGAATCAGTCTGCAGCCTAATAATCATATTGTCCGAATAGACTCGAAAGGAATAATATGAGTCTATAAATACTATGCTACTAAGCGAATCAAACAACATGAAATATAACATATAAACTGCAAAGAATGAATACCTGCAATGAGTACATACATGTACTATAATAGAAGCTCATCAACAATCCCGCAAAGTTCTCCGTAGTCCAAACGGCTAACCTGGAAGGAAACCAGGTCCTCAGAGGGACGCAACAAGGTACATAATATGCAAGCCAAGTGTACAACAATGTAGATACATATATGAAAAATAAAATGTGACTGTAAGGGGTGAACCTAACATAACCAACTAGAATGCTAATGCAATTTAAGAACATCACTCGAACACGCGGGCTGTTACGGTGTACCCCGAAGACCTGATAGGCACTCCGGCAAACTATGAATACCCCACAGTCCGATAAGGACTGTGGCAAACTATGAAAATCTCCGAAGCTCTGGAATGAGGCAACAGCATACTATGTGGGAAAGTAGCCCAAGCGCACGGTGTATGTTCTCCCCTCCCATGTGACCTTGCAAATCGTATCCACGAGACGCTCGGCCAGATCCTCTAGCTAGGACATCGAGTCATATAAGTAAGTATAGTGTAAAAATCACAAGTCATCGTCCTAGGAAAAATCATAGATTTTCGTGTAGCAAGATATGAATCATATACGAAAATCCGACAGTATGTAGCAACCATGAAAATGTCCTAGGATCTGAATGTACCCCGCAACGGACTGTCGCGGTAACGTAAAATGTGAATATCTAATATCGATACCCGATGGCACTAACGTCCATCGGCACCCGAATGTGATTCGGACGCGAAGTACCGAACACGGCCCTAGGTGTTTCAATAACATGCACATAAATAAATATTTTAAGAGTTAATATTGTAAACTGAAGTACAAAAAATGGCAAGGTACACTTGCCTGTAACCGAAAGCGGAGAGTGAGAGTCCGTCACGAAAATTAGGTCCAAGTAATCCAAGGAACCTATAGAATGATTTAGAAATTAATTAATTATTTTGAACTAGTAATTCCTTCTATCAACTAATCATATTTAGCTTATCAGAAAATACTAGGGTTATACAGGCCTAAGCCATAAGGATGGCAATAACATTCATTGGTTAGCCAAAAGTTATATTAGATTAGATTTTAACAAAAGAAAATTATATCAAGTTAAACCTAGCAAAATGGAACCCAATGCAAATAAATCCCAAAGGAAAACCAACACCAACTAAAATGAGATTTGAACACCAAACCCCCTGTATACTAGCCTCCAACCATACCAATGGGCTGATGCTACATATGGCTCCATGCTCATTAAATCTCAAGAAGCTCATAAAAGACACACAAAAGAACCTCCAATATATGCTCCACACAAGAAAAAAATTCCCATTCACACCCCTGGATTCGAACCCAAGAACTGCTCATTACCAGCCCTTACTCCCAACCAGTGGGCTAATTCTCTCCATTTTTTTTACATATGGCTACTGCTACTACTAACCCTCTTGACCTACCCTCTCTTCTTAGATGGTTATAGTCTCGTCGCGCTCGGCCAGACATCGACGAGGATGGCAGAAATGGTGGTGGCGGCTAAGAGAGGCGGCTAGGAGAGTTGAAGCTAGGGTTTAGAACGGTGGGAATGAGAGGAGAATGGGATTATACATATAGGGAGAGAGAGAAAATGGGATGTAATTGATGGTGAGCTCGCTCCCGTACAGAGGCGTGCTCTACCCTCTGCCATTGCTGCAGCCTTCTGCTACAGGGCTCGGACCGTTGGGGAAAGAGGTAAACAGGGAAAAGAATTTGAATTAACGGGTCGTGGGCAAGGCGGATCCGTTAGTCAATTAGATGGGAATTTAACAGTGGAATAGGGTTTCGGGTATGGGTTTGAATCTAAAATCTGTCAGCCTATCGGTTTTGCGGGTGGGTAGCGGCGCTGGGAACCCGCCCAAGTGAGTGTGCAAATCTAAAGAGAGTTGCTGCTCTCTCAGCGTAAAGGTTTGGGCTCTGGGATTGGGCCGGATTAAAGGATTTTGGCTGAAAGGATTTAAAGGGAACATAATTAAAACCTAACTGTTTTACATAAGTTAAGCCCAGGTTCAATAAGAGTAGGAGGAAAAAGAAATGTTTTGCTAATCTTATTACTAAAATGTTAAGCTTAACTATATTCATGTACTATCCTAATATCAGTTTAAATAAATATAAAAAAATAGATTTGCTTTAATAATAATCTAATAAAAATTAGTGATGAGTTAACCATCTAGGATTATAACAATACAAATAGTGAATTAATTTGAAATCGATGAAATTGGTCAACAAATTATATAAAAATAATAACTTGAAAATGGGGGCTCATATCCTCTCCCCCTTAGAAAATTTCGTCCCCAAAATTAAAAATTGTGGCACGATTTAGGAAAATGAGATAATAAAAAAAAGATTAAGATTTTGAAATACAGTACGTAAATTCGTACCTCGATCCTCGAACAAGTGAGGGAAGCGCCTTCGAATAGAGTTCTCGCGCTCCCAAGTGGTCTCGCCCAAAAAAATGATGCTTCCATGCAACCCGGACAAGTCGAATCGTCTACCCTCTCAGAACCTTCTCGCTGCAATCGAGAATCGCAACACGCTGCTCCACATACGATAGGCTCGATCCTAACGCTGCTCCACATACGATAGGCTCGATCCTACTGTAATCTCTGAATGATCAAGTACGTGACTAGGGTCTACCACGTACCTCCTCGACTTCGATACGTGGAAAACGTCGTGCACACCCTCAAGTGACAGGGGTAATGCAAGACGATAAGCCACCTCACCAACACGCTCTAGAATATCGAAGGACCTGATGTACTTCAGACTCAACTTGCCTCTGCTGCCAATCTAATAGTCCCCGAGTTGGTGATATCCTCAAAATACGTGATCATCTTTCTTGAACTCCAAAGGTCGGTGATGTGTATCAGCCTCAAGCTTCTGCCTACCATGTGCCGCTCTGAGGTGACTCTGAATCTGCTTCACCTTCTCCACTGTTTGGCTCCCTAACTATGGACCAAGTATCTGACGCTCTCCGACGTCACTCTAACATACTGGAGACCTGTACTTCCTGCCGTACAGTGACTCGAAGGGTGCCATCTGGGTGCTTGCCAGATAACTTTTGTTGTAGGAAAATTCTACTAAATGTAGATGATATTCCCAAGATCCACCAAAGTCTAACATGCATGCCCTCAGCATATCCTCAAGTATCTGGATAGTACGCTCTGACTGTCCGTCAGTCTGCGGATGATAAGCTATGCTAAATTTGAGACGGGTCCCCAAACTCTCCTGCATACTCTACTAAAAGTAATATGATTCTGGAATCTCGATCCGACACAGTGCTCACCGGCACTCCATACAGACGCACTATCTGCCTCATGTACAAGTCCGCCAGAATTTCTGTAGATTGCCCAACTCTGAAGGATAAGAAATGTGTCGACTTGGTGAGTCGATCCACGATGACCCAAACTGCGTCCTTCCCGCTGGGGCTCCTCGGGAATCCGGTGACGAAGTCCATCGTGACGTGTTCCCAATTCCACACAGGAATGAAAAGTGGTTGCAATAATCCTGCAGACCTCTGGTGCTCGGCCTTGACCTGCTAACAGACCAAGCATCTCGCTAAAAATCGTGCGACCTCTCTCTTCATTCCATGCCACCAGTAGTGTTGACTCAAATCCATGTACATCTTCGTACCTCCAGGATGAATAGAATATATAGAGCTATGCGCATCTGCCATCAACTCCTAGCGTAGCTCTCCACTCAGAACGCATAGGCGATCTCCGTACCTCAACATCCCGTCCTCGTGAATTTGCAGTCATGTCTGCTTGCTGGCCTTGGTCCTCTCCCGGAGTCTCCTGAATCTCGCTTATGTAGGTAGAGCAGCCTTTATCCTCTCAACCAAAAAAGACTATACCCCAAGTGTAGATAACTGTCCATCCATACCCGGTATCACGACCTCAATCCCCAACTCCTGGAGATCCTCCAATAAATGACGCTGAGTCGTCAAGAAATATATCGTGGGCTTCCTGCTCAAAGCATCCACAACGACATTCGCGTTACCCGTATTGTACTGCAACTCGATCTCAAAGTCCTTTATCAGCCCCAGTCGGCGTCTTTGCCTCATGTTCAGCTCCTTCTGGGTGAAGACGTACTTCAAGCGCTTATGATAAGTAAGTATCTCTTCTCGCTCGCCATAAAGATAGTGCCTCCATAGCTTCAATGTAAATATCACTGCAGCTAGCTCCAAGTCATGTGTCGGGTAGTTTTTCTCGTGGATCCTCAACTGTCTGATGCGTAGGCGACAACTTTGTCGTGCTACATCAGAATGCATCACAATCCGCTCCCGGACGCATCACTATACACTACAAAGCCTCTAGATCCCGAAAGTAGTGTCAAGATAGGTGTTGACGTCAGACGCTTCTTCAGCTCATTAAAAGTCGTCTGACACTCCTCAGTCCAGATGAACTCCTGATCCTTACGCGTCAAATGTATCATAGGCTCAGCAATCCCCAAAAAGTTTTCCACAAACCCTTGTAAATATCCGACAAGTCCGAGGAAGCTGCTAACCTCCGTAACTGATGTAGGTGTAGGCCAAGTCTTTACTGCTACAATCTCCTCTAGTCTACAGCTAGTCCATTTCCAGTATTGATATGTCCAAGAAAAGATACCTTGCTCAGACAGAATTCACACTTACTGTGCTTGGCATAAAGTCCTTCCCTTCTAAATGTCTCCAGTACGATTCTTGAGATGCCCTTCATGCTCCCCGTGACTCTTGGATTACACCAAAATGTCATCAATGAATACCACCAAGAACTTATCTAAGTACTGGTGGAACACCTTGTTCATCAGACTCATGAACACAGCTGACATGTTGGTAAAACCAAACAACATCACGAGAAACACATAATGCCCATACTTGTCTGAAAGGCCATCTCCGGAATGTCTTCCTTCCGAACATTGATCTAGTGATAGCCCGACCTGAAAAAAATCTTCGAAAACACACAAGCACCGCTCAACTGATCAAACAAAACACCTATACGTGGCAAGGGATACTTGTTCTTTACTGTCACAGCATTCAATCCTTAGTCAATGCACAAACATATCAATCATTCCTTTTTTGGCATGAACAAGTCTAAAGATTTCCATGGTAAAATATTCAGTCGGATAAAACGTTAGTTCTCTATTTCTCTATCTGGAACTTCAGTTCATACAACTAATGCTCCTACTCCCTCTTAAGTTTGGTCATCCGTATCCTAGTTCTTCTAAGACATCGTCTTAAACAACCCAATTCCTAGCATCCCTTGCTTCTATATCTGATGTATTCTATGTCTTCGGTTTTCAAGTTTATAATTCAATTCTCACATAGGTTTTTTTTCCAGCATCTGTTTAAGCCTCAAGTCAACCATCTATCACTTTCCTGATCTTGTAGTTCGTTCTTACATCTTGTGTTTATCATATTTTCTCATGTTAAGCATAACCATAGGTTCAAACTCCAATATAGATTTTTTTTTGGTACTTAATTCACAAATAGTAGCTTGTCTGCACCTTACATTACCATCCCCTAGCCATGATTCATTTGTTTATCGTATACTTAATCTGCTCTTAAATGATCCCTTAAGCCTTTATCAGCATTCTTAATCCTCAATCTATTTCTTACTTATTCCTTTAATCTGTTATCCTTAAATACTACTATCCATCATTCTTTTACATTCTTTGAATATAGTCCTATAATCTGATGCTATCTTGTAGTATCCATACTCAGTAACGGTTCGGAATTTCATCTTAGGTACATGTCACCAACTATTTCATCCAGATTGTTCCTCCGCCTAATTCTTACTTTAGCCTAGGCATATATCAATTCATATTTCTCAATTTGTCCTTCATTTTGGTATTCTTTGTGTTATCCAAATATAGAGATTGGTAGTATCCAAACATGAGTTTATTGGAAATCCTAATATCGGTAAACCTTCTCCAGCTTAGAGCCTCAAGTTTTTGTTTCTTAAGTTCTTGACACATTTTCTCATACCACCATGAACTATAACTAACCCTAACATCTAATTGTACATTACCATAAATCATCGCATAGTACTTGAACTTCTATTATTCAATAAATCCTTCTTGCCACCAATACTCCTAATTGCCTCTATCGCAGGCAATGGATATATTTTATCTAATTCTAGGCTCATGCTGCTAGGTTCACATCTTACAATAACCCTTAGCTCGTCGATTCTTTCTAGCTTAGCACCTGGAAAACTATCTAGTCTAACCTTTCTTACTATGGATAACTATTTCATACAAATTATTCAATCAAGTGTGCCTTCTTCATCTTGATGAGTACATACATCTTGAGGTAATCACCGCGCACGAGCGTCCGTTTCCCTGAAGTAGTAAGAGGATACGAGAAACAAAAATAGCGATTATCGAAGGAGAATGAAAACATGTCACGACCCGATCCCAATTTAATGGGTCGAACCGGACCATGCCCAGCCTGCACCGTGGAAAGACGGCGGCAGTAAGCTGTTCCATTGCAGGTATTCACAACAACACAAGTACATTTGTCACAACTGTTCTATTCGGAATTGAAACTTTATTTGATAAAATATTCAGAAATACAACTGGAAGGGAAATGCTGAAAATAAAACTACAAACTCCAAATAAAAGAAAGATGCAAGAAAGAGAAACTATCTAAGCATCAGGTTCAGTGTTCCAGGCTCAGCGTCCTCCGGAAAAGGCTCCGGTACCGTCGCAGGGAAGAGAACCGGGTCATAGTAGCTATTATAGTATAGCTCGTCATCCTCAGTGTTACCTAAAATGTTGTCTCCAGTCAGGAGGGAGCAAGAACGAAATATGCATCTCATATCTTAAATAGTAATTGGAAAGTGCAGGATAAACAGTTGAAATAATATTTTCAGCAGTTTAAAACAGTTCAGTGTGTTTTGAATATGCAAACGTCTATGACCGGCTTGGGTTAAACAGTAGTATCCTAGCGATACGATATGGCTTATCCCCGTGTGTGAGAGGGGTAAGCTAACACAGTCAGTTCAGTAGGGCTTTGGTCATAAACGTTTACACTATTCCCCAGTCCCAGATTCAGTAACAGTAACAGTCGGTAGAGTTCCGTGCCAGCAGTGTGGTTTAACATGCATCTTAACTTTACTAAATAAAATACAGGAATACACAAATCGTAACTTGCCTTGTATTAGATTGACTGGAAAGACGAGTCGGTACCGAGGAAGAACGTCAGGTGTATCTTCGAATTCCTACAGTTGAGAACTCGACTTAGATCCGTTGTATAACCAGGCTAAGTGTGCTAGTTGCAATCTCTAGTAATGTCCTAGTCAGGTTTTAAGTTGTATTAATCTACAGCTAATGATTACGTCGCAACTACGCGTTTGATTAAGCCAGTTAATTGGATTATTTGGAAATAACACGAAAATCAATTAACTTTGGAAAACTTTGTGTTTTTTGTAATATTTATAAAAATACAGTTTCTTTTAGTGATAAATCATGAACTAGTTATTTACTAAATTTTATCCATTTAATAAATTCTTAATTAATTATAAAGTTACGCTCTAACTACGATTATACGTCTAATCAAAACCACCCAAGATCACATCCACCCAGAAAGAGAATAAGAACCTACGCTACACAATACAAGGGCACAGCTAAACATCCTAGAATGGGCTTATGCCCTGTACAATTATTTTTACATCAAATAAGAGGAAATGATAAAATTACTAAATAAAGTGCAGGAATTAAATAACTATAAATAATAGCCTAAATATTAAAAATAATTAAAATGATAGCTAAGAGTCTCAGACTTGGTCCATTCCTCAAATTCGGCTAATACCACAACGTCCGGTCGGACCGGTGCGTTTGCATTTCGCCGGGGCCCACAGACCGGTATGGTCGTCGCCCGAAAATCAGTTTAAAAATTCATTTTCGAAAGCCAGTTTTGAAATCAATATAAATATAGTTTTGTAAAAATTTGGGCAGCACTTCCTCTATTTCGGGACAAACCCAAAACTGGGAAATGCGCCACAGAAACCTGCAATTGCTCCAACCAAATAATAATCCCAAAACCATAACCACCGAATAATTTTCCAAACCACCAGAAATAATTTTCCAACCAACAGAACTTCCCGAAATACCAGGGAACCCGCAATCAAACCAACACACAAAAACCCAGCAGACAAAAATCACAGAATATGCTAACGCAGCTAACCGAATTTCCCAAAGGGAAATCGGGGACCGATTATCATCATCGACTACCAAGACAGGGGACGAACTACTGTGATTATCAAGAAATTTACCGAGGGGCTCGATGACGGAGTCCGAAGGGTGGCTCGGACTCGGGCGCCGTCATGGACTCGAGAGTCTCCGGACAGCGTTACGATGCGCTGCAAAAATCACGGACAGCAGGAAAATGGCCGAGATCGACGGGAGGCGGATCCACGGGCGACGAGGGGCGATGGACCGGGCACGAGGCCGGTCGGGAGTCCGACGGGAGGCGCTGGGGTACGCGCGGTGGGGCTGTCTCCGGCGGGGCAGCGACTGCGGGGTCGGAAACCCGCGGGGTCGCCGGGAGGCGCTCGGCCTAGGCGACCGAGAGGGGCTGCGGACCGGCGTGGTCGGACACGACCGGCGGGGAAGGGCGCCGCGGGGCGGATCTGGCCGAAAAGGGGGGTCTAGGGCAGGGAGGCGAGAGGCGCTGCCTTGTGGCGCACGCGGGCGAGGAGATCGGGGTCGGCCGAGGCCGCTGGGGCGGCTAGGGCGGACGGCCACCGGCCGCGGGAAGTCGTGCGCGGGCGGCGACGGGGGCGGTCGCCGGTGAGGGCGCGCGCGGAGGCGGACTCGCGGGGGAGGTCGCGCCGAACGGCCGGAAGGGGGTCTCGCCGCGGAAACAGAAGGGGCGTGGGCGGCGCGGACGGCGGGGGGGACGAGGCGCGCGGATCTGGAGCTCGCCGGCGGGGAGGAAGGTGCGCGCGGGGCGCGGCCTCGGATGGACGGCGGGGGAAGAGGCCGCGCGGATCTGGAGCTCGCCGGCGGGGAGGAAGGCTGCGCGCGGGGCGCGGCCTCGGATGGACGGCGGGGCGGATCCGAGCTCGGAGATTAGGGCTCGGGTTCTTCTCCAGGGAGGAGAAGTTAGGGAAAAAGGTTTGGAAATTGTGTAGGAAGAGAGAGAGATGGAGAGAATTTGTTTACTCCAGAGAGTTGTGTGATTTTGTTTTCTTTCACTGTGAAGAGCTCGGGAATGAGGGAGAGAGGGGGTAATGGGAGGTTATTATTTGTGTGGTGAGGAGCAAAACGAGGGGAGGAGAATAGGAGTTGGTTTTACCAATTCTGTGTGGAAAAGTTGCTGGTCCTACGGGACCAGCTACATTTTTATATATTATATTTTTTTAATATAATTCTTTGATTATTAAACCAATCAGAAATTAGAAAGGAAAGGAAAAGAGATTGGGTTCAGGCTCAGGCCTGGGTCTGGGCTCGGACTCGGGTCTGGGTCTGAAAATCAAAAAGCCAAGTTATAATAATTTTGAAATTACTTTCCACTCAATAATATTTAATAATAATAATACTAATAATGATAATAATTTTAAAAACGTTAATTAATGAAAACGCTAATAATAATAAACTCTATTAAAATAAATTAATACGAAAATGATGTGTTTCACAATCTTCCCTCCTTAGAAAATTTCGTCCTCGAAATTTTAAAGTAAGGGAAAAGACAAACATGTACGGGTACTGCGCCCGTAACTCAGGTCCAACCATAAAATTCCAAGGCAGTCATGGATGAGGCGGTTTAGGGACAAGTTTCATTTATGATATCATCCACGCAAAAAAAATACAAAAGCGAACCAAAGTACACGAGGTTGATCAGACCATCATGCACCGGTCCTGATTTAGACAATATATTAGTGGGTGCACCCAATAAAATATCGTCATGATCAAGCTTGATTTAAAGAGATAGCTTGCAAAACTAGGCTAACTTAGCAGCATTAGTCAAATTTCGAACGGAAAAAGAAAAGATAAGGAATAGGAGTTTAAGTGATGGCTCAAATTCTGATTTTCTTCTCATCTCTGACTAGGCTTGCAACTGGTTTCTCTGGCACTGAAAAGGTTGATTCCAATCTTCAGCTCTGAATTATCCAAACTGTGACTCGGATCCGAAATGTATCGTCTGAGCTGGCCTCAATTTCCAGCTCCGTCGAAACTGATTATTCCTCTGGTAGGAGAAACTTAACCAAATGCAATTTGGTCTTCCCAAGACCTACCAAATTCCGAGACGCAAAAATCTCAATACATCTTCAAGCGTCTGGATTGACCTCTCTGATTGCTCGTCCCGCGGTACTCCATGAATCCGGTAGATGTGTTCCGTACAATGCTGCCCACTTCTTAGTGGATAAACCAACTTTGAAGGAAAAATAAAGTGTGCCGGCTTAGTCAGTCGGTTTATAATAATCCAATTGGTGCCCTTCCCTCCTTGGGAACAAGGCAATCCTTACTCAAAGTTCATGGTTATATGCTTCTACTTCCATTCTGAATTGTCCAGCGGCTCCAACAAACTTGTTGTCCTCTTGCTAATTTCCCCATGTTGACAAATTCACATCTAATCCCATACCTGGAATTGTCCTTCTTTATTCCATAACACCAATCAATGGAGGCATATTCCGATACATCTTATTATCTCCTGAATATATAGAATACTGCGACTGGTGCATTTCTTTCATCAACTCGTTCCTCCGTTTGTCAGCCGATACGCAAAGTCTCGTACCATTCTTCAGAGTTCCAATGCTGACCAATTTAGAAACCCTCGAGTGTTCCTGCCAACACTTGATCTCTAAGCCTGCAAAGTGCCTTGTTTTGGAACTACGTTCTCTTGATTTTGTCCCTCAGCCTCGAACTTCATCAATACTGAATCAGCATCCAGCTCCGTCCTTCTATCTCCAGGTAGTATAACCTCCAGTCCCACCTTCTCGATGTCTTCTAGCAGGTGCTAGTCCTTGGTTAAAAACTTCGCTATCAGTATCGACCAAGTGCATCAGCGACCACATTGGCCTTACCTGAATGGTACTGCAGGTTGATGTCGTAATCCTTCATCTGCTTCAACCACCTTCTTAGTCTAACATTCAGCCCTTCCTGAGTGAAGATATATTTCAGACTTTTGTAGCCCGTACATATTTTCACTCCCTTTCCGCTTCCATAGCTTCAAAGATAATTGCAGTAAATTCAAATTAGGCGTGGGATGATTCTTCTCATGAGTCTGTAGTTGCCTACACGTGTAAGCAATTACTTTCCATGTTGTTGAAGAACGCAACCCAGTCCTCTACCAGAGACATTACTGTAAATTGAGAACCCACCGATTCCTACGGGTAGCGCAAGGATTGGTGTAGTGGTAAGTCTCTCTTCAGCTCCTCAATGTCGTCTGGCAAACTTTCGTTCAGATGAACTCTTCATTCTTCCAAGTGAGCTTCGTCATCGGCTCAGCAATCTTGGCGAAATCCTTCACGAACTTCTGATAGTAGCCGGCCAAGTTCAAGAACCTTCCGAATTGAACTTGGGGTATATCACTCTTCAACAACAGCTATCTTCCATCGAAATTTCTTCTCTTGACAACATGGCCAAAAGTCTACCTTGTCAACAATCCACGTTCAGATAACTTACCATAAACTCTTTTTCCTCAAAGTTTCCAAAATTTTCTCAGGTGTTCCTTATGCTCTTCTTCAGTCTTCAAATATATCAGAAAGTTATCTATGGAGAAGATAAACTGATTCAAATACTCATGAAAATCTCTGTTCATGATATTCATGAACACAGCAGAGGCATTTGTCAGTCTAACGTCCTGACCACAGAAAACTATCCATACTTGGTATTTGAACGCCGTCTTGGCAATGTCCTCTTTCCTGACTTTGATTTGATGGTAGTCAAATCTTAAGTCAAACTTCGAAACACCTTAACTCCACACAACCAGATCAAACAGATCCTCGATCCGGGCAGAAAGTACTTGTTCTTTAGTGTCTGGTAATTGATGCACATCCGTTTGTTTCATCCTTCTGGGGCACAAACAAGATAGATATGCCCTAAGGTAAAGTTCTACTCTGATAAATCCTAGAGCCTTCATTGATCTGGTCCTTCATCTTCTTGGCCACCTTCGGGTTGACTCCGTAACATCCTTTAGAAATAGGGAAAGAGCCAGGGACTAGGTCAAGGGTGAATCCTATGTCTAGATCTGGGATAATCCGGGGAGACTATCAGGAAAACATCTGCCATAAGGGTGTAACAAAAACTTCTATTCATGTGGAGAATTACAGCAAAACTCTTATGATTGATCTAAGGACATCCAAAAAGATGATGCTATACAGCGGTTCTAGGTACTATTCCTCATGGTTCTGGCTCTTGTATGAGCAGTCTCCAACTGCTTCCTTTTCTATGAACCTCGAGTATGCATCACGCCTCATTGTAAGGGCAGGGTCTGCTGGATAGGAAGAGGGTCCCTAGGTTGTGGCCTAACAGGTGTTGCTGGGATATGAGCTCTGGTTTGATGGAAAGATAAGGGGCAGTCCTTTACCCGATGTTCAGCAGATCCACATGCCAAACATTGTCCCAATCTCTTGCGGCAACTAACGGCCTGATGACCAGGCCTCTTGCAATAGTTACAAGCCCATAGCTTCTTACGACAAGGCTGCCGGAAAGTAGAGTACTTGATGGGACCCAAATATCTTCTAGATTCAAGGGTATCCTTCCTAGGACAAAAGTTCTGCTCTAACTTGGTTGGAGATAACTAAGGCTACATCATGACGTTCTTCATGTCTTCTCTCGTGATATTCTTCTGTTCCTGCTGGGCTTCATCTTGAGCTTTCTGGAACTCCATGATTTCTCGAAATAGGGCAACCATTTGGAAGATGTTTGCTGGTACTGGTGGAGCAACAAAAATGGATACTTCACCAAGGAAAAACAACTCAGTTGAAATGAGGTAGGAATCTCCAGTGTAGGGAAAAACTTCACTGGATGCACAATGAGGACGGTCAAACAGCCGCGAGGGAAAAGACCCTGGGCTTGGTTGAGGAGATGGGGTATGATCCGGAGATGACACCTCATCGCCAGCAGGATTTGGTCAATGGTCATTCTCTGGAAGGTTTAGGACGCACACATAAGCAAGGTAGCCTACCAGTCTATAATCAAGCAAAAATATTTATTTATATATAAATCGGACCTATCGTGACAAATCAATGTTCTAGTGTTCTAATTGTTTCTAGGTATGTTTTCCTAAGTTGTTGTTTGTTGTGGACCTGCATGGGCCACCACTGAAAAATGTCACGACCCGATCCCAATTTAATGGGTCGAACCGGACCATGCCCAGCCTGCACCGTGGTAAGACGGCGGCAGTAAGCTGTTCCATTGCAGGTATTCACAACAACACAAGTACATTTGTCACAACTGTTCTATTCGGAATTGAAACTTTATTTGATAAAATATTCAGAAAAAACTGGAAGGGAAATGCTAAAAATAAAACTACAAACTCCAAATAAAAGAAAGATGCAAGAAAGAGAAACTATCTAAGCATCAGGTTCAGTGTTCCAGGCTCAGCGTCCTCCGGAAAAGGCTCCGGTACCGTCGCAGGGAAGAGAACCGGGTCATAGTAGCTATTATAGTATAGCTCGTCATCCTCAGTGTTACCTAAAATGTTGTCTCCAGTCAGGAGGGAGCAAGAACGAAATATGCATCTCATATCTTAAATAGTAATTGGAAAGTGCAGGATAAACAGTTGAAATAATATTTTCAGCAGTTTAAAACAGTTCAGTGTTTTGAATATGCAAACGTCTATGACCGGCTTGGGTTAAACAGTAGTATCCTAGCGATACGATATGGCTTATCCCGTGTGTGAGAGGGGTAAGCTAACACAGTCAGTTCAGTAGGGGCTTTGGTCATAAACGTTTACACTATTCCCCCAGTCCCAGATTCAGTAACAGTAACAGTCGGTAGAGTTCCGTGCCAGCAGTGTGGTTTAACATGCATCTTAACTTTACTAAATAAAATACAGGAATACACAAATCGTAACTTGCCTTGTATTAGAGTGACTGGAAAGACGAGTCGGTACCGAGGAAGAACGTCAGGTGTATCTTCGAATTCCTACAGTTGAGAACTCGACTTAGATCCGTTGTATAACCAGGCTAAGTGTGCTAGTTGCAATCTCTAGTAGTAATGTCCTAGTCAGGTTTTAAGTTATATTAATCTACAGCTAATGATTACGTCGCAACTACGTGCGTTTGATTAAGCCAGTTAATTGGATTATTTGGAAATAACACGAAAATCAATTAACTTTGGAAAACTTTGTGTTTTTTGTAATATTTATAAAAATACAGTTTCTTTTAGTGATAAATCATGAACTAGTATTTACTAATATTTTATCCATTTAATAAATTCTTAATTAATTATAAAGTTACGCTCTAACTACGATTATACGTCTAATCAAAACCACCCAAGATCACATCCACCCAGAAAAGAGAATAAGAACCTACGCACAATACAAGGGCACAGCTAAACATCCTAGAATGGGCTTATGCCCTGTACAATTATTTTTACATCAAATAAGAGGAAATGATAAAATTACTAAATAAAGTGCAGGAATTAAATAACTATAAATAATAGCCTAAATATTAAAAATAATTAAAATGATAGCTAAGAGTCTCAGACTTGGTCCATTCCTCAAAATTCGGCTAATACCACAACGTCCGGTCGGACCGGTGCGTTTGCATTTCGTCGGGGCCCACAGACCGGTACGGTCGTCGCCCGAAAATCAGTTTAAAAATTCATTTTCGAAAGCCAGTTTTGAAATCAATATAAATATAGTTTTGTAAAATTTGGGCAGCACTTCCTCTATTTCGGGACAAACCCAAAACTGGGAAATGCGCCACAGAAACCTGCAATTGCTCCAAAAATAATAATCCCAAAACCATAACCACCGAATAATTTTCCAAACCACCAGAAATAATTTTCCAACCAACAGAACTTCCCGAAATACCAGGGAATCCCGCAATCAAACCAACAACACACAAAACCCAGCAGACAAAAATCACAGAATATGCTAACGCAGCTAACCGAATTTCCCAAAGGGAAATCGGGGACCGATTATCATCATCGACTACCAAGACAGGGGACGAACTACTGTGATTATCAAGAAATTTACCGAGGGGCTCGATGACGGAGTCCGAAGGGTGGCCTCGGACTCGGGACGCCGTCATGGACTCGAGAGTCTCCGGACAGCGTTACGATACGCTGCGAAAAATCACGGACAGCAGGAAAATGGCCGAGATCGACGGGAGGCGGATCCACGGGCGACGAGGGGCGATGGACCGGGCACGAGGCCGATCGGGAGTCCGACGGGAGGCCGCTGGGGTACGCGCGGGGCTGTCTCCGGCGGGGGCAGCGACTGCGGGGTCGGAAACCCGGGGGGCGGGAGGCGCTCGGCCTAGGCGACCGAGAGGGGCTGCGGACCGGCGTGGTCGGACACGACCGGCGGGGAAAGGGCGCCGGCGGGGCGGATCTGGCCGAAAAGGGGGGTCTAGGGCACGGGGAGGCGAGGCGCTGCCTTGTGGCGCACGCGGGCGAGGAGATCGGGGTCGGCCGAGGCCGCTGGGGCGGCTAGGGCGGACGGCCACCGGCCGTGGGAAGTCGTGCGCGGGCGGCGACGGGGGCGGTCGCCGGTGAGGGCGCGCGCGGAGGCGGACTCGCGGGGGAGGTCGCCGAACGGCCGGAAGGGGGTCGCTCAGCCACGGAAACAGAAGGGGCGTGGGCGGCGCGGACGGCGGGGAAGAGGCCGCGGATCTGGAGCTCGCCGGCGGGGAGGAAGGCTGCGCGCGGGGCGCGGCCTCGGATGGACGGCGGGGGAAGAGGCCGCGCGGATCTGGAGCTCGCCGGCGGGGAGGAAGCTGCGCGCGGGGCGCGGCCTCGGATGGACGGCGGGGCGGATCCGAGCTCGGAGATTAGGGCTCGGGTTCTTCTCCAGGGAGGAGAAGGTTAGGGAAAAAGGTTTGGAAATTGTGTGGGAAGAGAGAGAGATGGAGAGAATTTGTTTACTCCAGAGAGTTGTGTGATTTGTTTTCTCTTCACTGTGAAGAGCTCGGGAATGAGGGAGAGAGTGGGGGAAATGGGAGGTTATTATTTGTGTGGTGAGGAGCAAAACGAGGGAGGAGAATAGGAGTTGGTTTACCAATTCTGTGTGGAAAAGTTGCTGGTCCTACGGGACCAGCTACATTTTATATATTTATATTTTTTATATAATTCTTTGATTATTAAACCAATCAGAAATTAGAAAGGAAAGGAAAAGAGATTGGGTTCAGGCTCAGGCCTGGGTCTGGGCTCGGACTCGGGTCTGAAAATCAAAAAGCCAAGTTATAATAATTTTGAAATTACTTTCCACTCAATAATATTTAATAATAATAAACTAATAATGATAATAATTTTAAAAACGTTAATTAATGAAAACGCTAATTAATAATAATAAACTCTATTAAAATAAATTAATACGAAAATGATGGGTTTCACAAAGAACGAATGCAATTGTGATGTTCAAGGATTAACCAAACGTAAGGGAAGTTTTCAAATCAGCTGTGGATTGAGATCCTATTCAATCTTGATCATAAGTGTAGGCTCGCTCAGTACAATAATGTAACCGAAGCGACAAATCGAGACCTGCATGGGCCACCAAAAATCAAGTCAGCCCCAATTCCAAAATACGAAACAGAGCCACGTGGCGATGGCCAGCGAGTACCACTCTAATGGTTATCCCAATTTAATGGAACCATTAGGGCAGCACTTAAGCTGTAAAATACACAACAGTAAATGAGGCCCAAACTAATCTCAAACAAAATAATCTCATCCACAGGAACATGAACATAAAGAATGGAAAATATGAGAATCAGTCTGCAGCCTAATAATCATATTGTCCGAATAGACTGGAAAGGAATAATATGAGTCTATAAATACTATGCTACCAAGCGAATCAAACAACATGAAATATAACATATAAACTGCAAAGAATGAATACCTGCAATGAGTACATACATGCACTATAATAGAAGCTCATCAACAATCCCGCAAAGTTCTCCGTAGTCCAAGCGGCTAACCTGGAAGGAAACCAGGTCCTCAGAGGGACAGGTACATAATATGCAAGCCAAGTGTACAACAGTGTAGATACATATATGAAAAATAAAATGTGACTGTAAGGGGTGAACCTAACATAACCAACTAGAATGCTAATGCAATTTAAGAACATCACTCGAACACGCGGGCTGTCACGGTGTACCCGAAGACCTGATAGGCACTCCGGCAACTATGAATACCCCACAGTCCGATAAGGACTGTGGCAAACTATGAAAATCTCCGAAGCTCTGGAATGAGGCAACAGCATACTATGTGGGAAAGTAGCCCAAGCGCACGGTGTATGTTCTCCCCTCCCATGTGACCTTGCAAATCGTATCCACGAGACGCTCGGCCAGATCCTCTAGCTAGGACATCGAGTCATATAAGTAAGTATAGTGTAAAAATCACAAGTCATCGTCTAGGAAAATCATAGATTTCGTGTAGCAAGATATGAATCATATACGAAAAATCCGACAGTATGTAGCAACCATGAAAATGTCCTAGGATCTGAATGTACCCCGCAACGGACTGTCGCGGTAACGTAAAATGTGAATATCTAATATCGATACCCGATGGCACTAACGTCCATCGGCACCGAATGTGATTCGGACGCGACGAAGTACCGAACACGGCCCTAGGTGTTTCAATAACATGCACATAAATAAATATTTTAAGAGTTAATATGTAAACTGAAGTACAAAAAATGGCAAGGTACACTTGCCTGTAACCGAAAGCGGAGAGTGAGAGTCCGTCACGAAAATTAGGTCCAAGTAATCCAAGGAACCTATAGAATGATTTAGAAATTAATTAATTATTTTGAACTAGTAATTCCTTCTATCAACTAATCTATTTAGCTTATCAGAAAATACTAGGGTTATACAGGCCTAAGCCATAAGGATGGCAATAACATTCATTGGTTAGCCAAAAGTTATATTAGATTAGATTTTAACAAAAGAAAATTATATCAAGTTAAACCTAGCAAAATGGAACCCAATGCAAATAAATCCCAAAGGAAAACCAACACCAACTAAAATGAGATTTGAACAACAAACCCCTGTATACTAGCCTCCAACCATACCAATGGGCTGTGCTACATATGGCTCCATGCTCATTAAATCTCAAGAAGCTCATAAAAGACACACAAAAGAACCTCCAATATATGCTCCACACAAGAAAAAAATTCCCATTCACACCCCTGGATTCGAACCCAAGAACTGTCATTACCAGCCCTTACTCCCAACCAGTGGGCTAATTCTCTCCTTTTTTTTACATATGGCTACTGCTACTACTAACCCTCTTGACCTACCCTTCTTCTTAGATGGTTATAGTCTCGTCGCGCTCGGCCAGACATCGACGAGGATGGCAGAAATGGTGGTGGCGGCTAAGAGAGGCGGCTAGGAGAGTTGAAGCTAGGGTTTAGAACGGTGGGAATGAGAGGAGAATGGGATTATACATATAGGGAGAGAGAGAAAATGGGATGTAATTGATGGTGAGCTCGCTCCCGTACAGAGGCGTGCTCTACCCTCTGCCATTGCTGCAGCCTTCTGCTACAGGGCTCGGACCGTTGGGGAAAGAGGTAAACAGGGAAAAGAATTTGAATTAACGGGTCGTGGGCAAGGCGGATCCGTTAGTCAATTAGAAGGGAATTTAACAGTGGAATAGGGTTTCGGGTATGGGTTGAATCTAAAATCTGTCAGCCTATCGGTTTTGCGGGTGGGTAGCGGCGCTGGGAACCCGCCCAAGTGAGTGTGCAAATCTAAAGAGAGTTGCTGCTCTCTCAGCGTAAAGGTTTGGGCTCTGGGATTGGGCCGGATTAAAGGATTTTGGCTGAAAGGATTTAAAGGGAACATAATTAAAACCTAACTGTTTTACATAAGTTAAGCCCAGGTTCAATAAGAGTAGGAGGAAAAAGAAATGTTTTGCTAATCTTATTACTAAAATGTTAAGCTTAACTATATTCATGTACTATCCTAATATCAGTTTAAATAAATATAAAAAAATAGATTTGCTTTAATAATAATCTAATAAAAATTAGTGATGAGTTAACCATCTAGGATTATAACAATACAAAAGTGAATTAATTTGAAATCGATGAAATTGGTCAACAAATTATATAAAATAATAACTTGAAAATGGGGGCTCACACATGAGTAAAGGTTCATAACCATTCTATGTGATTTGCACTTGGGGGACAACGTTCTACGCAGGGACTGTAACGGATTCACGCAAGCAAGTAATAAAGAGTGGCCGTCAAGTAGCGCTCATACGAGACACTATCGACCCGGGCAGAAGGTAGTGCTCATAAGAGTCACCCTCGGCCCAAATTGTGTGTAAAAATAAATGTAGCCCTACGCTAATAACTGTCCCCTCCCCCAATGATACTATACATGTGTCGACTCCACGATACTGTTTAATCCTTAATAACTGCCAAGTCTTCTACACAAATCTATTAGCAGTTATATCCTAACGCACGGTCTGTACGCACCAATGATAAGTCAGCACGCAAGTCCGCATCTATATGCGACTCACAACTCACACACAATCCGTGGCACATCGTGACAGTTTATGAGATACTAAACATACGGTGGTCCCTTAACTCTAAGCCAATTGCATAAAGTATAATAATTTGCATCTATATAGTTTTGAAAGAACAACATAAAGAAAAAGCATGCATGATATTGAGCAAGAATTTAAACAGTAAAGGCAAGGTGTCTTGCCTGATGTGTCATCTGGTGTGGTGCGATGATCTGGCCAGTTCTGTTTTGTCCAATAGCCATGTTCGATGTGATGAAGTCCGAAAGAAATAAGTAGGTGATTAGTCATGGTCAGAAGTCATATATTCTAAGAGGAAGATTTGATTTTTATTTATGTAAAAGGTAATTTTAATTTACAATATATATATACTCATTTAGAAAAACCATCATCACTATCTAGAAAAAATATATTGTATTGTTTTAAAATCAATATTTTATTAAGAAAATATTTTACATAATTATCTAAAACTTTAAGAAAAATTATTGAGGCTTAAAACTCTAAAATTTCTTCAAACTGTAATTTAAAGAATATTTAAATTTATAATAGTAAAAAAAACTATATTTTATTGATCAACTTATTTGTAGGTAAATATGACAAAAATTATTTTAGATAAATACTTGAGAATCAGTTTAGGTCAAAACTATAATTTTTGTCAATACATAAAATCTAGAACTACTTTTAGTGCTAAACTAAATTTGTCAAATTAATTTAATGTTGTATATAGTTTCCAAAACCATTTTATAATACTATAATTTAGCATAATAATAATAGTGATAATAATAATAATAATAATAATAGTAATAATGATAATACAATGTATAATAATAATAATAATAATAATAATAATAATAATAATAATAATAATGCTGATAATGATAATAATAGTAATAATAATAATAAAATAGCATTAATAACTACAGCCTATGGCCCTATGCTTCCTTTAAGAAAGAGAAAAGAAAGGAATTGGAGAGAGAGAGAGGAGAAGAGTAAAGAAAGAGGGAAAGAAGAGGAGTGTAGAAAGGGAACGAGGGGAGAGGGTTTACCGAGTGCGGTCGGCGGCGCTGGAGTCCGAGGCGGAGGAGGGAAGGAGCGGCGGCGTCGGTCTACCGGCACGGAGGGCCGGCTGCGCACGGCTGGACGCACGGACTCGACGGCGAGAAGGCGGAGGATCCGCAGGCGGCACGGCGTGGTCGCCGGTGGCGGTCGGGCGCGGATCTACGCAGTCGGATCAGGCGGCTGGGGAACTCGGCCGGAGGTTGGTACGGGGGTTCCCGGAGGGTCTGGCGCGCGGCTCGGCGGGAGGAGCGTTCGGCAGCAGCGCCTCGGGAGGTGGCGGCGGCTCCTGACGAGGAGCGTCGGCGGACACGCAGCGGCGGAAGCGGCCAAGGTCAGGGTTTCTCATTTTTCCTTTTTTTATTGGAGGTTTGGGCGAAGTCGGCGGTGGTGCTGAGGAAGACATTTCGGGTTTGTTTGCGAAGGAGGGTGATGGTGGTTGCTGGTGGCGACGGTGGTGAGCCAGGAAAGATGGCGAGGTGGTTGTTGGTGGTGACAGTGGTGGTGGTGAAGTCTCAACAGGGTGTCGTGGTCCCATGGCTACGGCGAAGATAAGGGTGGTTCTCAGGGGGTCCTGGTGGAGGTTGGCGGGTGTGCGGGGATTCGGTTGTGTCGAACTGGTGGCGGTATCGAGGAGACGGAATCATAGATTAGGTTTTGATTGTGTCGGGGGTGTCTCCGACACGAGAATAATGTATGTGTAATATGGAATAAGAACGATGGACACAGACACGATGCACAACGCATTTGGGTGGAGGAATTTGGATTGTGGAGATTATGTAAAAAGAGAGCATGGAGCATCTCCTTATATAGGAGGTAAAGGCTCTAAATCGATAAGGATTTGGACGATTTAAATCCTCAAGTGGATAATTACTCTTTTAGTTCGAATTGATCCAAATTGTTATGGATAAAATCCAATTTAATTTAAAGCTATTTTAAGATAAAGACATAATCCTAATACTATATTTTCCAATTCCAAATTATCATAATCTATCAAATATTACTCAAACTAAATTTTAAATACCTTTTTCATAAATATTAATATTTATTAATATTTAATTTCGAAAGTCAGGATAATATTTAAATATTTGGAATACTTTTTATATAAAAAAATAAACAAATTATAATTCGTTTTCGTGAATCAAGTGGACATGAACATGTCACTGGCACACAAAATATGTTTACATAAAAACAATAGTTTTTCTAAATTATCACTTATAATTGTAAAGTAAAATAATTACCATAACGTTTGCCAAAATTCGACGCGACGCAATAAATCAAATATTAAATATTTATTCGGAAATTTTTTTAGTAAAATATTCGTATAAATATATCGTCTTGCGACGTACAAATATAAAAAATGCGAACTCGTACGTGGCGTACAATTTACAAAATAAAATAAAATTAAAAATCAATACCAAATTTTAAAATCGTAGTATAAATTTAGGGGTTTTACATTCTACCCAACTTACAAGAATTTTGTCCTCGAAATTTAGGAATAGGTAGGGTAGAAAGGTTTAAGAAGAAAGAGTTCATCAATACCGACATACGATTAAATAGTGGACAAGAAGAAACGATGAACAAAACCTACATGCAATTAGAGAGTCTTGATTTTGATATCTATGAAAATAACTCAAGGATATGGTTTTGAAAGAGGGTTGCTAGTTAACACAATGAAGTAAGGGAGGATTAAGGGTTAAATTAAATCGTGATAAGACATGAATAAAGAGCTAAGGAATCGACTAGACTAAGGGCAAGCAATTTAGAGAATATAGCTGTCTAAGTTTAGAGTTGAATCATTCTCGAGTTCCGAGAAGGTTGTGAAGTTGAATCTAAGGTCGAGAAAAGGACGAGGAACTCAAGGTAGGATAAAGTCACATGGGTAGGTCAGTGGCTAGCTATCTCGGTGTATACACAAACTTAATGGTCATAGGAGAATAGTTGGCCAATCAATCAAGTACATGCCCCGTCAAGAATAGGTAACAGACGAAGGCCATCATAGTCCAAGGAAGATGATTTGTATTCTAATATGTGGTTCAAAGGCGATTGAATAATTCAAAGAGATTTGTCAAGGCAGTCGCGGATGAGCCTCTAGGGCAAGTTATTTATGTTCCCATCCACATAAATGATATATGAAAAGCGAACCAAGTGCACTAGGTTGATCAGACCATCATGCACTGGTTCTGATTAGACAATATGTTAGTGGGAGCGACCCAATAAAATAAGTCATGATCAAGCTTGATAAGAAAATAAGCTTGCAAAATTAATGCTAAGTTAGCATTAGAATAGTCAAAGTATAAGTAAGGGACCATGATAGAGGTAATTAAGTAGTCCAAGGTTCTTCAAAAATCAAGTCTTGTCCAAAGTTTGGGCCTATACAGTCGGCTTGGTTGACTAGCTAAGTTAGGGTCCACTGAATTCTATGGTCTAAATGGACCTATCATTGTGGTTCACAAAAATGTTGGTTCGGTCGTGAGGTATTCTACCCAACTTACAAGAGTTAAACTAGTAGTGTGATGGGATAATGAGTTAAGCAACCAAGGTAAGGCACAAAATAAAGCACTAAAGGAAATCAAGTAGAACATCAACACATATCGGGTTGAAAGAATTTAGTCGAGATTGAGTCCATATCCGTGGTCGAAAAGTATATCGGTACCATGGTAGGGTTATGATTTAGTCTTTATGACCCGAAAGTCGTGTCAAGAAAATAGAGCACAAGGGGTGTATTTTAGTGGGACATGATATACCTACACGAAGGTTGGCTCGTCTAGGTTTAACATATGGAAATTCTTGGATGGAAATGTCTAGTGTTGTGCTCCAAATATCTAAGTCACGGTAAAGGACACAAAAGAATTTAAAATAGAAAGTGGAAGTTCATGAGATAATGTTTAACGCACAAAAATAAATGACCAAGCTAAAGCAAATAAAAAAAATTTAGATTCTACTAGATCGAAATAAAATAAGTTAGGAATACAGTTCCTAGGGACGTGATAGCCACTTGATGGGGTATGATCAAGGAGCAATCTAATCATTACTCAAGTTTCAAATGGTTAGAAGGTCACGATTTAAAATCTAGATTTTAGGGAATGTCGAGGGAGTCAAGATTGAAATATAACCACATGATCTTGGAGATGACTAACAACACTTGTGTATACACTACTATCATGGTCGTAGGAGATATGGCAATTAAGGTGAAATCCTCCGATCTCGTTAGGGTCATTGGTGGCCTACCATTTAAAACTCAAATTTCCTTTAAAAAGTTTCTAATTTATTTCTCCAAAATTGAACAAGCATATTTGTCTTCACTTCAAGTCGTTTAATTTAATCGTGATTAAGAGTTTAATCCCTTTCATAAATCTCAAAGTGAACTTTCATTACGTTACTACTAACTTTTTCAAAAATTAATTAAATTTAAATCATCAGCTATTTAAATCAAGAGTTCGTAATTCATGAATCCATAAAAAAAATTTCATCAATCAAAATTTAAAACCCAAAAATTCTCAAACGTCTCTAGAAAAACTCTTAGCATATTAAAAAGCAATCTCAAAATTGAAGTTCAATATTTAATACACTTATCAATCATAACTTCTATTTCTAAGTCATAATCACAATTTTTAAATGGTACATTCCTTTAATCAATCAAAGTAACTTTTCTTAGAAACCAACTTAAACTCGCTATTCAAATGATCCTATCAGTCATAATCATT
Source organism: Iris pallida (assembly GCA_029216955.1). Lineage (NCBI taxonomy): Eukaryota > Viridiplantae > Streptophyta > Magnoliopsida > Asparagales > Iridaceae > Iris > Iris pallida. Next base: position 3,457,816 of record JANAVB010017398.1, on the reverse strand, counting down.
TTTTTTCCAATAATCTCGAATAAACCTTTATTGTATCACAAATCAATTCTAGATATTTTTCTTGTTCTACCATTAATCCAAATCTTAAACTCAAAATTTAAATAGGAGTCATCAATCGTAATTCATATAAGAGTTTAAAGTAGATCCTCAATTTGTTATATATCCTTCAAAATATTTTTTACCAAAATTCTTAATAACCTTACTCCAAACTTAAAATTCAAAATTTACGAACTTATAATTGTAACCCATACAACCCAAATTAAACCAAGCTTTATCAATCGCCCTCGTCAATCTTACAACAACATTAAATAAAAAATTTCTTTCAACTATCTTATCTTCAAGGATGTATAGCTATAACTTACTGAATCATAATTTTTTTTTCAAAGACCTTCAAAATCAAATCAAATTCCTTCCTCATTGTATATAGATCCCACTATCTTTTGTAGATCAATTAAGTTCTAAAAACCTTCGAAGTTTATTAATGTTGCTACTACCCAACTTGGAATTAACTAATCTTCAAATTAAATACCTTATAGCTCAAATATGACTCTAATGCATACTAACTGCCAATGTGATCCTTCCAGCCATGGGTTGACTAAAAAGTATATAGTAGTGTTGTCATCTTTCTAACCATGTTTAAGCACGAGATGATAGGGTGTCGGTAGAAAGAGTTCAAGCAAGAAGATGCAAATCAAGGAGGTCGAACGAGAGTTCGGAATTTGAAGTCAAGAAAGGACGTCAAGTAGTGATGAGATTCTAGACTCTAATCCTATTGCAGGCCCGTTCGGTACAGTCATGTAACGAAATGGCAAACTGGACCTGCATGGCCCACCACAAAAATATGTAACGCCCAGTCCCAATACTTGATTCTAGATACGTATCATGCAGCTGCATACATACGAGTAAATAACGGCTCGTATGTATACATAAGCTGTAAAATGTAGAAAGCCAAGACACAAAATCTCATCCACAAAGATAAATAATAATATAAAAGCAACTTTGAGTTTGTCATGTATACAATCGTGGACGGAGACAAATCCACTACCAACTAATTTAAATAGAAAGAAATATACAAAGAAAGTGATTGGTCGAGCGAAGCAATGACGAGTCCAAAAGCAATCATCACGAAGGAAGGAATGGCCTCTAGTTAGAGCACGCAAGAAACCATGAAAGACACCACTGGAGGGATCTCCAGGT